>MU389121.1:0-11789 GCA_022578795.1 Xylariaceae sp. FL0255 | reverse complement strand
CCGCGATCCCGCTGGACCGCTACTATAATAGCGACGAAATGGGCATCGGCCAAGGCGTTGGGGGTGACCATTTTGTAATCTGCGAGGCCACGAGTCGTAAAGCTTTAAAAAAAGACGTCGAAAAGGGCGAATGGATTACAGCTCTAGAATGTGTGAGTGCTGGAGGGCTGGTGTTGCCGCCGCTCCTGATTTTCAAGGGCATTGATGTGTAGGCACAGTGGTTTCCGGACCAAGATAACGCGAAATACGACACCTGGCGCTTTGAGGCATCGCCCAATGGGTGGACTAGTAATGCTATTGCATTGAAATGGCTAGAGGATCTCTTTCTGCTTCATATTCGCCATCATCATGGCAACAAATGGGTTGTGTTGGTCTGTGATGGCCACGAGTCACACGTAAACGATGACTTTCTTTGGCTTTGTATCGCGAATAAAGTATGGCTCTGTTTTTATGAACCTCACTGCAGTCATGTAGTACAGGCGTTAGATGTGGGAGCCTTTGGGTTGGTCAAAAAGAGGCTCCGGCATCATCTGCGTGACTGCGCAAGTGGCCGTCTTGGCATTAAGCCCTCTAAGCTCGAGGTTATCGAGGCCTTATACCAAGCTAGGCTCGAAGCCTTGACTCCAGCAGCAATTAAGAAGGCCTGGGCTACAACGGGCATCTGGCCACGAGATCGCTCGAAGCCGTTATCGTCTAGGTTCGTGGTGTTGGAGGAGGAGGGTGTTGCCCGACCACGAGCCGAAGCACCTATACCGGTACAAAGGCCCAAAACACCAGATTTCGCTGCAATCGTGACCCCAGGAATATTCAGCACTCCTACTGGTGGCCAGGCAATCCTCCGAACCAGCCGGAAAATGGCCCTTCAAGGTGTGGCTGTAGGGAGTGGCCCTCATAGGCGCTTTTCTTTGAAGGCCGCCAAGGCGCTAGATGGTGCCCTCGCAGAGATCGCGCAATTAAAGGCTTCAAATGCCTCTCTCCGAGCTAAAATCAGCAAGGTTAGCAAAAAGACCCGTAAAGCTGTCAAAATCAACCCTAATCAACTATTTGTTCGCATGGCTGATATCAGAAGGGCGAAGCGGAGGTTGAGGGGTCGCACCATCTACGACGATGAGGCTTCGGACTGCGATATGCCAGAGAGGCCTCGAAATGCAGTCGGTGAGGCTGAAAACGATGTGACGGAGGCAGAAGAGTGTATTCAAGTAGGAAGACGCCGCAGATAGCGACCGCGAGGTGATTTGGCTGTGTTGAGTGGCTTTATTTGGGTTGGTGTAGATAGGCCGCTAGTGGTCCGTGGAGGGGGTGGCCCGTGGACCCGGTGGTTAGCTTACTTTATAAGGCTAATGGTAATTAAGCAATAGGAATGTCTTATTCTGGTGCTGATTGTCATCATCTCCATGATGACGTCTAGTTATGATGCTTACACCATACGTTGGTCATCATATTCTGGCATGCTAACCGTCCTTATATTACACGTGCTGACTTAATCTTCAATATAGGCGCCACTACTGACCGGCAGGAGGCATGCAGTAAAAGGCGACCAGAGGATGGGTTATATAGAGAGCATCTGGTCCCCTAGGTACATAGGGTAATCATGAAAATAGTCGGTACACCCAAGATCAAGTCAATACAGTACATACATACTGTCGCGATAGTCTTTCTACGGTAGTGCACTACTAGAATGGATCAACTTGTCCTCTTAGGCTCGCTTTTTTTAACCTATATAGTCATTGCAGGTATATACAGGGTGCTTTTTCATCCTCTCGCCAATATTCCAGGACCATTCCTTGCCAAGATATCCGGCCTTTCCGCTTTTTACTATACACTCAAGCAAGATCGTCATATCTGGCTCTGGCAACTCCATCGGAGATACGGTTAAGTGGAATGGCCCATTATAAAAGCCCCCAGGGTGTCTCGGTATCTAATACCTGATATCAGGATCCATCATACGTATCGCACCTAACAGCATAGTAGCCAATACACCAGGCGCATACAGAGCAATATACGATAGCAAGAAGGACGTCCGTAAAGGGGAGTATTACAAAGTCTACCCCCGTCAAGCTGGCGCTTTGACGACATGGAACTGCACCGAGAAGCCTATGCATGCCCGCAAAAAACAGGTGCTTGCGGCTGCTTTCTCAGACAAGGCATTGCGCTCGGCAGAGCCATTCATTCATGCAAATGTCGATAGATGGTGTGAGTTGCTCTCGCGGGAGATCAAGGCCGGGGCAGAGTGGACTGGGTTCCTCAACATGGCCGAGTTGACGTCGTACCTGATCTTCGATATATTGGGAGATCTGTGCTTCGGAAAGTGCTTCAACATGAAAGAACCCGGTAGTGATCTACGCCATATCCCTTCCTTGATGACATCATTCATTAGGATCATGCACCCGGTAAGTCAGATCGATCATGGTTGAGATATCAGATCTGACGCAAACTCAGATCGCCTTTTCCACATTCGTAAGTCTCTGGGTCTATCTTAAGCCGCGAGGGCTAGACAGATTCCTCAGAGAGATGGCCCCGTCATCGCTGAAAAACTGGGAGCAGTTCATACTACAATGCTTCACGGAGAGAGCGCAAGCGGAAGAACAATCCAAATATCAGGACCAAGTCGGCCCGGGGCTAACAGGCAGTCGCAAGGACTTCTTTCACTACTTATTCCAGGCTAGGGACCAGCAGTCAGGGCGCATGGCCTATACGAGAGCAGAGCTGTTGGGGGAGACGGAGAACTTGATAGTGGCGGGGTCTGACACGACCGCCACCGCCCTCTCCGCCGCCTTGTTCTACCTAACATATCATCCCGATATACAGTCGCGAGTAGCAGATGAGGTAACATCGATATTCTCCAGTTTGGATGAGATGACGGCAAACAGTAACAAGCTCTACGATTGCATATACCTCCGGGCCTTCACCAAAGAGGTTCTGAGGATGAGCCCACCCGGGCCCGCAGACTTGTCGCGAGAGGTCCTATCCGACGGACTCGTCATCGACGATCTGCGTGTTCCGCCTGGTACCACCGTCGGCACAGCTTCGTATTGCATGCACTATAACGATGCGTACTTCGACGCGCCATTCACATTCAATCCGGACCGCTGGATCGTCAACCACAAAGACAAGACAGGCTCGTCGGCGGCACGGGTTGCGCGTGCTGAGAGCTGCTTCTCCGCTTTTTCGACAGGCCCCAGGGCATGCATTGGAAAGAACCTGGCGTACTTAGAAATGTATATCGTCATTGCCAAGATCTTGTATCAGTTTGAGATTCGGCGGGATATATGCAACAACCTTGGCGGCGGAAGTCCCCGGGCGGGGGATGGCCGGCGAGATGCCGGCCAGTATCAGCTCTATGACATCTTCGTTGCTATCCGAAACGGGCCAATGGTTCAGTTAAGACACCGAGTACCACATTCATAGTCACCTTGGTGGGTTCTAAGATACAGTATACCCTTCGGGGAGAATAATTACCAATTGGCTCCTTTAGACTGGGTTTCTTGAGCACTTGGCAACTATCTTGCAGCGCAGTAATCATTTCTGTGCTTTGTCTTCACAAAGTGCCTTATATGTACTAGTATGAAGTTAATATCATTCGGCTTATTATCGTGCTATCTAATGAAAAAAAAATCAATCATTTTAGGAAGAGTCAGGACACTGCTGGGTTATATTTAGTAGGCAACTTCCAGCAAATTAGCTTTACGTAGAAAGCTAACAGAAGCATACTCATTGGTATGAGGTCTCAGTTCATTGCTCTGGTTGGTTAACGTGAGGTGTTAGGGGGGATTAACTCAGGTCTCCCAAAGTCAACCCGATCAGTATATAATTCGCTAATATAGGCTTTCTCGCCGGCAGGAAGGGGCAGTAGACATATTCTCCGAAGCGTAGGCCGTCGGGACGATATGGCTGTCGTATGAGTTTGAGAATCAATAAGATAATGAAGGAGTAGATTTCAGGAAGATTCATATTCGAGGCCTATATTACAATTCCTGCTTGTTTTCCTTGACGTTGTTAGTGCCATTTTTCTTGGCCCGGTTTGGTTTTCCTCTGGAACACCCCCATGGCCACATTATCTTGCTTGAGATTGAAAGTTGAACTTCTGCCCTGCCTAACCTCGTTGAAGTCCGCCTTCCTCGCCCTCAACGCTTCCGGCAGAGAACCCGTAGACCTGCCGGTCGCAGAGTAAGCCCAGGGTTTTCGATCTTGAACGGCTCTACGACTTCTAAGAACTGGAAAGCGCGAACCATCTCGAACAAGATGGCCTTGATCTCGCGGAGAGCAAATCCGCGCCCGATGCAGATGCGCGGCCCGTTAGAGAAGGCCTCGAATGCGTACGCTGAGTGTTGGTCACCAACGAGGCGGCCCCAGCGGGTAGGATCCACCGCTTCGGCATCTTCGCCCCATATAGTCGGGTTTAACATGGCCACGGATGGGATCATGTCGATAGCTGTGCCTCGGGGGATCCAAACGCCATCCAAGGTGACGTCGGCCTCGGCTTGTCGACAAGTCGTAGTAGCTTGACCACCTCTATTAGTAGCCGTAACCGCATAAATGTGCACTTCAAAACGCCACGTACCGGGAGAATAGACACGCAACGTCTCCATTACAAAGTAATTCAGGTATGCGAGCTTATCGATATCGGTGAGAGTAGGGCTGGGTCTCTGCCGGAGTAGCTCCGAGATCTCGGCGTAGACGGCGATCTGGATGTTCTGTTTTGTCGCCATGATGTATACCGCCCAAGACAGCATCATGGCCGATGTCTCGTGCCCGGCGACCATGATCTGGAGTAACTGGATACGTGGTCGTACGCTTATTAATCGGAAGTGGTGTCAACTCTGCAGGGACAAAACTCACATGACCGACGACATCATCCTCGCTCAGGCGCTTTGCCGGTCCTCCAGCTGCGCTCTCCTTAACTAGGGACGTCAATAGGTCGTGTGACTTGACATCTCTATGGTTTCGGTATCGCTCACGGACAATCCCGATGAGAGTCTGTGTCAGCCAAGCCGTGGCTGAGAGGAAGCGGCTGTTGGCCTCCAGGGGTATCCATCGGATAGGTAAAAACCCGTCCGCCCACATTAATACCCTACCCACGAGGTCTTGGGTGAAGATGGCGGCGTAGGCCTCGTGGAAGGTCCAGGCATGTGTTGAATATATGCCCACTCCATCGAGTTGAGACGCTTCGGGGCGGCGGAGGCTGCTGAGCTCGATCCCCAAGGTTGTCACTGCGATGATGTCCAAGGTAGCCCTGGAAAATAAATCAATACAGTCAAGCGTGACGTTTTGGTTATGGTCCTGTGAGGGAATAAGTCTCTCCAGGGAGTGGACCACCTCTTTTGCCATGTGTTGGAAAGTAGGCCCAAGCTTATGCAGCTTGCCGCGGGAAAAGTAGGTATTGAGTATCTTCCGGTGGGCCTGGTGTCGTTGTCCTTCGAGCATGAAGATGCCGTCGCCGGCTATGGCCTTCAAGATGCGCCGTAGGCTGGCCGGTTTTCGAAAGGAGTAACAGTGCGACTGTAGCAGATCCTTGTGAGATTGGAGGCTATTCACTACGAGGATTTCTCTGTTGGCGAATGAGAGATAGCGAATCAGTGGCGCTGTTGGATGCTCACGCATCCACTGGAGATACAGAGACGTGGGTGTTTCCGCTCTGAACAGATTGATGGCTTGACCAAAGAAAGGGTGATTATCCTAGGCCAGAATCCATGTTAGGTGTGATCTTTACCCAGATCCGCTGACTGCCTCACATACCTTGGGTCCGGGGAGATGTCGAAGAGGGGAATGGTATTTTGGATAGACGAAGATTCGATACCACTTAAACAAGGCATAATGGGCCACGAAGCAGGCCCAGATTGTCCATGCAGTCGAGTATCCGTCTTGCTTCCGAATAGTCACAGCTTTGAAGGCACAGACTTCGAGTGCCGCCAAAGTGGCTGCCACGAGGATATCCATGCTAAGTTTAGTCAATAGCAGGCGATACGTATGTACATACAGTACATATAATAACATCATCAGGAATGAGAATTCTTGACTGAAAAATTTCTCCTTTTTCACGAACTTTCTTATGTATGGACATAACAAATATAATAAAGAAAAGAGTATATTGATACTCGTATTACAACATAATAATCAAGTCATGCTGACAGCAGGGCCACCCTTAAGAGCTGTCAGCGTAATCATTTATCAATCGACAAGTGGAGATGTCTACACTGTACTGTAATACCAGTCTTGGATCTAGCCGAGTTCAATTATTTCAAAGTTGCTTTTGAACATGGACAAATCGCAAGCCCACATCGAAAGGGAGAAAGCGCTCAAATTTCGGGGTACGGCTAAGGTCAGTTCTAGATCATTTTATTTCCCAAATTCCCCTGGTTACGATCCAAAACGTGTCACACGTCTTAAAGACGCATACAAAAAGCTAGGTCCAACCAAACCGGAAGGATTTCCCTGTCGAATACCAGCAACGATCAGTGAAGACCAACTGGCACATGGGCTCGAGATATCGCATATCTCTCGCCAGCAAATATTACTGCGCAGCCACCCGGGGCAGTATGTAAGCCTCACGATAGATGAGCCGTTCCGTCTGGCCTGTATCTGTGGCGAGGACGAAGTACAGGCCGCGAGCGAGATGATAGAGGAGTATCAAGAATATCTTGTCGATCTATACGTTTCAGGTAATGAGACCCCACGCTATTATGCACTCTGCTAAAAATAACCCAGACATCTCATACGAGCTCAGATGCTCCCTGGAGGCGGAATTCGCGTACGAGCCGGACGAAGGAACGATTTATTACAGAATTCGCGAGTTTCAAGGGGTATTCCAACCCGAGCACAAGAATCTATATCTAGAGCGGCGTTGGTGGGCACGTCTCCCATCAAAAGACAGGCGAGAACGCCTGGGACAATTGCTACAGGAGCGCCATGAGCCTTTTTCCAGAGCGTTCGATGCGCTCTACCCCCTTAAAGCACTGCATGGGCGATTGAGACTGAGCGTGTTCGCGGATATCGTCACGGCGAGATGTCACGAGGTATGTTTTTCTCATGCTTTGAACATGGTGCTGCTGACTGGCTCTCAGGAATTCTTGAACTATTTAAACCATCTCAGGGAGTTCTGGTACTATGTCTTCGACGGTGACGTGCGAGCTATGGAGCTTCTCGACCCCGTGACGGTCGAAGCTCTACAGCTCAAAGCGCCTGGCGCATACGACTCAGAGCGTAACAGGCTGAATCTACAGGTTTTAAGTGGCGAGATCCTGGGCGCGTACCCGGGCGCGCATCGCCAGACCCTGTGGGCTAGGATCTGCACGGCCTCGACCGAATGCCTGATCCCATCCCTGTTCAGCTTTTTCGAAGACGCAAAGTGCCTAAGGGCTGCGGCCAATTGTATGAAAATGCTGATCAAGTTGAGGGATGGTCAAACAATCCGGTCGGCATTTGAGCAGTTATACAAGGAGCCAAAAGCCAGTTGGGTGCAGGGCCGACACTGCCTCGTGCAAGCCGGCGCTTCTCGATACGCGTACACCGTGGACGATCTACCCCACCAGTTCGATCTCCGCTATCGGCAGTTGTTCCTCTTTGGAACAAGGGAGCACGACACTATGGGCCACCCACCCAAGCACGAGAAGAGGGCTCAGGCCAAGGCCCAAGGGGTGGGTGATGTGACGATGTTCAAGTTTGCGTCACTTGCGTACGTCCTGGGCTTCTGGTCTCCCGAGGTACTCGCTGTCCTTGAGAGATCCCCCGACAAGGAAGTGGCTCGAAAAGCATGCCTGGCTGCCAGACCTCCCGGTGAGTACGCATTCGAGAACCTCGACGGCTGCGTGGAGCAGATCACCGCGGTGTTCTCCGAGGCCCGTATCACAGGAGATGATCAAGTCATGTTGACGTGTGGCCCGGACAGCCGCCCGAGACCCCCATATCGATCCGGAATGCCGAGTCCGTATCACCTGCAGCTGGACAAGCCGATGATGTTCCTTCCGACACTCCACGCGCCGTGCGAGCTGGGGCGGACGGTGTCGTCATTTTTCATACAGCGATCTAGGTACTTTGCCTTCTTCGGGAAATCGACCTCAGTCAACTTGACCAACCTCCGACCGGTGGCTATTAGTGACCTATCTCTGCCTTCTTATACCACAACCGGGCAGGATACTCGTATGAGTGATCGAGATCGTGATGTACAGACTGGTGCTGAAAAAGAGACGCACATCTCCGAGCTTCGAAAGACTCTAGCTGGTCTCAAAGAGCGGGAGGCTGAAGAGTACTCGCGACTCCAGCAGCTCGAGGCGTTGATTAGAACAAGGGAAGAAGAATACCGTCAGCTAGAAGAACAGCACGGAGAGAGACAAGAAGCAATGGCACAGGAAGCCAATCAGATCTATGCAATGGTCAGACAGAGGCAGGGAGAGGCCGATGAGCAAGACCTAGTTTTCCAATCTCACCATCAACTAGCTCGCGAACAGAACAACCAACTTGAAGTTTCAATAGAGCAAAAACGGCAGACTCTACAACAGCTATCTGAGACGATAAAAGGGACAGAAGTTTCACTAACCGATCGTCGGTTAGAGGTCAACCAGCTTCTAGAAGAAATAGAAAAACTACAAAGTTTGCAGGACGAATTAAACCGGGAGTCTCAACGTAAGCCGGCACAGGAAACGACGGAGAGAGCTGGCCAGCTCGAAGAGACTGAGCAGAATCTCCGACTGACTATCCAAAGCCTGAAAGATGAGAAGAGAGGAAGATGTGAAGAGCTAGGACGCACGACTACTGAATTGGAGAAAATAATAGAAAGGCGCCAGGAGCTTCAAGACCTCATTCTCAGTCAAGAACGTACGAAATCACAGCTTGATGCCGAGGTTAGCAGTCTCGTCGATAAGATGGGAAGCCTCAATTCGGAGTTTCCAATCTTATCACAACGAAACCTGCAGCAAAAAATCGAGATCGAGAGACAAGGTGTAGAGCTTACCGAGAAAGGGCAGCTAGTTCAACAACTTGGGATCTCGATATCGTCACAACAAGCCAAAGCGGAAGAGCTTAATACAAGCATTCAACAACTTACCGAAGAGGGGAAAGCTCTGTCTGTACAAGTGATATCCAGTCGCGCTAATCTCAGCGATCTCGTCGTCGAAATACGAGGGAAACAGGAAAGTTTAGAACAACTGTCGGTGCAGTTAGAGAATCTACGACAAGACAGCACGGTACAAGACCAGTTTGCGGGCTTGAAAGAGCTAGATTATAAGTTACAAATGAAGCAAAAGACGCTAGAGGAATTAAAAGATAAGGAAGAGCATCTGCGAGGAAGACTAGATCAATTGTCCGTCTGTATGACAACGGCCACTGAGAACCAGGGTCAGTTCGGCAATCTGGCGACTTTACCAAAGGATCAACACGAACGACTGACAGCGATCCGACAACGGGATACGAGGATAATACTCGGGGCGTCTAGCCCGAGTACCTCTGGTCGTGGTATGAGAAATCCTAAACGGGCTAATATCCAAACAAGCAAACGAAATACCACTCTCCAGCTCAAACCGGGAGCATCGAGCCAGCTTGGAATGGACGAATGGGAGGCCGAGGTGGAATTTCGAGTATACCGGCCTGGCGAGTGGAGCGTGAAGCAATCCAATCGCTTCGACTCGTCAGATCCTTCGACGGCGAGGGAGATTGCGCAGAAGCTTATCACCGAAGGCTATATCCTCTCAGACCGAAACGGGACGAAGCTTACCGCGGATAAATGGTTCGTCCGGGGACGAAGTGAGGTATATCTATTCAAAGAGGAGATTGACAAAACACTTCTCCCAAACAAGCGACTTAGAGGAGCGGAGTAGCCGTAGACGTCAGTTTTGATTCAATAACCCTTACATATGCCTACGACCTCGAGCAGGACGGCATTATAAGCCTCTGGGATGACATTGTTGAGACGAACGCTACGTAGGAAGACCGCGGTGCCAATATACAAGCCACATTAAGCTGACTCCACAAGAAGTATATAGGTCCCAGTTTCTCCCTGTTGGGATTAAGGTTGTTCTGTTATATGTATATTATTTGTTCTTTGTCTTCGTTCTGTTCCTTTTCTCCTCGTGTAATATACACGGGGATGTTGAGTATGTTTGGTATTAGATCTACGCACAAGGGTGGCAAAAGGTATTACCAATCCACCTTTGAGATCCTTCCATGTAATAACGAACCGTATGGAGACCTCTCGCTTTTAACACTCCCACTCTCATGTTCCCAGTGAAGTCAAGACTCAACCCTTTACGTATTGTAATGATTAATATTCCATACTTACATCAGGTCTCAGCCATTCCGACATTTCCCGGGGTATCATAGATGCGCGTTGTTATGTATGTATGAATGGTATACATGGATATTCTTCCAACTACTGGCGTGGCAGGAGTGCTGACAACCACCGCCGCCCGGTACGCAAAAGCTGACATGTAATCTGGATCACGCTTACGTTTATAACAATGGATCAAACTCGATGATGACGTGCAGGTTAGGTGCTTACAAGTTACCCAACGCGAGGACTTTTCTAACCATCACGCTGACTGTCATTATATTGAATATGTAGTTGATCTAGCGTGCTAATAACCGAGATTGAAGTGTGATCGGCTTACAGGGTAGCTGCAAGCCCTGATGTCTTTTGAGCTGCTTGTGTGTGAAAGGACTCTTGTATAGGGCTCAAGAGTATATACATTAAACGTCATTAGGGGTTTGTGCAAAAATAAGCAGGTTTTTATTTAAAAAATTACATGACGTTGGAATCGTTGTCGAGAGAGAGACCTGGACATGGGGCATCATTTTATGCTGTCAGGGCCATGAAGGCTGGATACAATGGAGAGCGCCCCGACCACCCGAGTGTGATTATAAGATGGCTTCACCTCATACGAGTAGTCGGGAGGAATTAGACCTCAAGATAATCAACGGGATAACCATGTACCATTTTAACAGAATTGACAGGAACTTCGAGGTCCGATAGTAAGGATAGAGCATTTCTCAGGTAAAAAAAACAAGAAGGCCGAATTTTTGCCCCAGCGCACAACCCTCCTTTTGTTTTATCAGGGAAAAGGACCCCAGACGATTGGTATTTGATTGTACGCCGTATTTGCCGAGCTTCGAGCACAAGAGCATTCCTGGCCTCGCTGCACGTGCCTATGCTAATCCGACGTAGAAGGAGAAACCCCCCGGGGGGCTATGAGACGTTTTCTATGATATATAAGCCCGTCCTCTCGCCAGAACTCCGCTTGACCCTTCTTTATCTTTTTTCTTTCCATTTTTCCCATTGTCAGTCTATCCACATTCATGGCGATGCCTTCCAACGAGCAGAAACCACTTGACCGAAAGCTTCTTGTTGGCTTCCGCTGGGATTCCCATTATCGTGACCGCATTGACATTACGGGAGACCAGACTTATCATTCTTCAGAAGTCGTCTGCCTGACGAAGGGCGTGCCCGCGCCTGCGGTGACACTCAACCTCACGGGGGACTACCCCGTTCCTCGAGTAATTATTTACCTCGATACCGACACGCCTCCTCCTGCCCAAGCTGTGATTAACATGGTCGGGGATGGCCCCCGCGTGGAAGTCGCCATTGACCCGGCGTGGGACGACGAAGAGCCAGAGATCGTAGAGGCCAGTGAGATCCGGGAGGATAGCTATCTTCTGCAGGCTTTCATTGGTCTAGACCGGATTCGGCGCCGCTTCGACCCTGAAAAGCATCCTGCAACCTGCGGATTCTGTGACAGACAGCTTGTCGCCTTGAAGAAGGACCCTTCGGCGTTTTTAGGCTGTGGATGCGTAAGCTGCCTGCT
>MU389120.1:0-11858 GCA_022578795.1 Xylariaceae sp. FL0255 | reverse complement strand
TAATAATAATAATAATAATAATAATAATAATAATAATAATAATAATAATAATAATAATAATAATAATAATAATAATAATAATAATAATAATAATGATAATAATAATAATAATAATAATAATAATAATAATTATTATTATTATTATTATTACTTTAAGTATTTAAGTTATTACTATTAGTTAAGCTTTACCTATTAAATTTAATAGGTATTACAAGTAAATTAGTATTAATAAAATTAGCAGAAAAATTATTAACTAGCAAGCTAAGCAATATTTTTAATATATAATTAAAAAGGTAGAAATTGTAATAATTTAAGCAAAAATTTATATTTTTACAGATTTAATATTAATAATAATTCTTTTTAATCGTTTGTTTGTTTTAAAGGGTTAAAAAAGGTATTATATAATTTTAAATATAGTTTCTTTAATAATATCCTTTAAAATAAAACTAGTACAATAGAATTTCCGAAGTTGAAATAATTAAGCTTAAGTAATATAATTAAATAATTAATAAAGTAAGTAAAGACAAGTAAAAGTAACAGGTTTTTATTATTAATTTTGTGTTTTAAATGTTAAAACAGCTGAAATTACTCCTTTTAAAGATTTTTCCCTTTTTTATTATTTTCGAAAAAATGCCCTCTTATAAATAAACAAATTTAATAAGCTTTAAAAAACTTTAATAGTCACTTAATAAACTTAAAAAGTTAAATTACAATAAAAATAAACTAAATAAACTATTAATAAACGTTAAAATTTAAAAGGTTTTAAAAGTTTACAAAAAAACTCTTAGTAAGCCTATGAAGCATAACTAAGGTTTATGCCACTTAAAACTAAACCTTATTGCCACAAAAAAGCGTAGTTATTATATAGCATTATAAAGCTCCACCGTTACTATTAGCTTTTACAAAAAATGTCAAATGGCAATGCTGCCATTAATTATAAAGTAACACTTTATAATTTTAACAAAACTATATATATAAATATTATTTATATATTAAAATAAAAAAAGCTTTTTATTTTAATAACTTAAAGAAAAGTATTTATAAATTAAAGTCTTTATATATAAATATAATAAATATTTTAATATATATTTTATAATAATTAAATGTAATTATTTAAAAATAGTTTAAATATTATTATTTAAATTAAAAGGCAAATTTTTACATACTTTTAAAGTTTTTTTTAATTATTATAAAAAACTAGAACAAAAATGTTACTTTTTTATTTTCGATAAAAATAGCAAAAATACTAATAAAAAATTTAAATATATCTGTAATAATAAAAATATTATTATATTTTTTATAACTATAAAGTAATATTAATATAATAATATTTATAAAAAAATAATTAAGTAATATAAAATAATATTTAATCTTTTAATAAAATAAACTTAAAATATTAATATTTTATTAAAATATTAACTAATTATTATTTAAATAACAGTTTATATTATAATTTATATATTTATATTAATTTTAAATAAATCTTTATGTAAAAATTAGTTTAAAAACTTATTTATATTAAATTATATATAAATGGTTAGGATTTTTAAAAAATATTTCGAGCTAATAAAAACTCGGTTAATATTTATAAAAAAACATACAACTTTGCAAAATATTAAAATATTAAAATTAAAGATTTTATAACTATATAATTTTTTTTAATAATAAAAGAGTTATTAATATTAATAATATAGTTTTTATTAATAATAAAAATTTATAATTTACTACTTTATAATAATAAAAATTTATAATTTACTACTTTATAATAATAAAAATTTAAAACTAATATTAGTTATAAACTAAAAGCAAGTAAAATAAAGTTCAATAAATAACAAAAATTATCGATAATATTTTAAAAAACCTATTAATAATAATAAGTTAAATAATATAAATTTTAATTATTTACTATAAATTAATGAACTAAATAATAATAAAAAACTATAATTAAAATGCGTTTAAGATAATATGTTATTTTTTATTTTTATACTCTTGAAATTTTTAAATTATATTGATATATTTTTGTTTCTAGAATTTATTTCGCTTTTAAAAAATCTAACTATACTTGTTAAGTTACTTAAATTAAATATTTTAAAATATTTTAATTTTAATAATATCTTGTAATATTTTGCTAAAAATACTTTATTTAAATCTTTAAGTTTGTTAAATCTAAAATTTAAATTAAAAATCTATATGTTTTATAATAATAACACAATAAAACTATATTAAATAATTATGAATATTAGTTTATTGCGTTTTATTTTATTATATTTATTATTAATACAACATTAATTATTAAAATTATTAAATTTATTAATATAAATAAATAAAATAAAAAGTAATTTAACTTAAATAGAAAAAAGTTATAAAGGATAAATTTAATTTTTTAATAAAAAATATAGTATAAAAAATAGTAGATTTATCCATTAAAGCAAGGGTATTTTTAAATAAATAAGTATATAAATTTAAACGTAATAAATTAAATAGAATTATTAAATATAAAATTTATAAAATAGTAAAAAATTTTAAATAATATAATAGTATTAATTATAATAAAACGTTTGCTTTAATTATAAAATTTATAAGTTATAAAATATTATTTACTATTATAATTATAATAATATATTATATATATTAAATAAATATTAAAACGGCATTTTTATACAAAAAAGTTAAAAAGAATATTTATATTAAACAATTACTAAAATTTGTTAAAATACTTAAAAAAATATATATATAAATTAAAAAAAACATTATATAGCTTAAAATAAACCTTAAAAATCTAGTATTAAATATTATTAATATATTTAATATTACTAGATTTTTAAAGTCCTAATTTTAATATTAAAATGTTTGCTTAAAATAACTATTATATTACCGTTTATATTGACAATTTATTTTCTATTAGCCTTGATTTTACTAAAATAATAAAAATTAAATTGGTTTTAAGCAATAAATATAAAATAAATAATTGTAGCCTAGCTAAGTTTTATTTGAAAGTAATAATCAAGAAAAATATAAAAAAATATACTTTTAAATTATTATAAAAGGTTTATTTAAAAAAGCTTTTACAAGATTTCGGTTTTAAAACTTTAATTAACTTATTAATTAAAAAGAAAACTTAATTTATACATTAATAACTATTAAAATTAAAATATTAATAAATAATTTTTAGTTTAATTTATAAAATAAAAAATAGTAGTAAAATGCTGTTAAATTTTTAATATATATTATATTTAACATTAAATTTAATATTATATATATAATATTAAAATATAGCAAATATATAATATAGCTTAATATATTTTATATTAAAACTATTAAAACAGTTTTTAAATGTTTTATAATTACAATAAACTTATAATTAATTTATAAAAAAAAAACAAATTTAACTTATAAAACTATATAAATTTTAATTAAAACACTTATAAAAAGAGTTAAAAATTTATTTTAAAGTATATTTTTAATTTTAAAAATGGTGCAATTAATTAAAACTTAAAACGATAGTTTATAATATTTTTAATATTTTTCGAATTTAAATTTAAAAGCTAAATATAAGCAAGTAAAAAAGTTATTTAAATTTAAAAGTTATTTAAAAAATTTAACATTGCTAAGTTAAACATGTTTATAATTATTTATAAAAATAATTAAAACGTTATATTAACTATATATAACTTTTTGTTATATAATAAAAAAAATATATTAATATTTAAAATTAATAATACTAAAAATAAATTAATACCGGTGAAATTATTCCTAAATATATACCTATTGCCGATTAAATAATAAATAGTTTAACAAAGCTTTTATTTCGATTTATATTTAAAAAATTTAAGGTAATATTAAGATTTAAATTATGTAATAATAAAACTTAACAATAAAATTAAATAGTTTCTACAAAATTAATATATAAAGCGATATAAAAATTTTTATAAGTTTAAAATAGTTTCAACAAAACTTACTTTTAATACTTAATTATATTTCCGTTTATATTTATTTTTATAAGCCATTAATAAACTTATTTAAACCGTAAAAAACGGCGATTTAAAATGGTGTTAATTAAAAAGAAAATAAAACAGGATATCCTAAATAAAATTAAAATAAAGCATTTAAAAAATATACTTTTATATATTAAATAATAAATTATTGCTAATAAATATAAATATTTAGATTAAATATTAATAAACCTAGATTTTATTGGACTAATATTAAAATAATATTTTTAATAAGATAATTAAAAATTATTCTATTAAATTATTAACACATGCTTATATAAATAGCAGGTTTATTAAAGGTAAATATAGATTAAATAAACTAATTAAATTAAATAAAATAGTACACAAAGCTTTACACATTTATATAATAAATGCTTTTATATATAAGGCTTTGTTTTTGCACTTTTTTTTCTATATTATTAATATATATATTAATATATACACTTACACCTTTTAGCACCGTGTTTTAATTATATTTATAAAATATTATTTTAAATTTTAAATTGCCGAGTTTTTATATATATTTTTAAAATGTATATCTTTTATTATTATAGTTTAAAAATAAACGATTTTTAAAAAATATAAGCAAAAATAACATGTAAATATTATAACTTAAACTATAATAAATAAGTTTTAATTAGCTTTAAAACTAAGTTAACAAGTTTAAATAATATTATTTATAATATTTATAATAAACATAAGTGTTAATTTTAAAATTAATAAAGAAATTTAGTATATTTTTATATTATTAATAATAAAAAATAAAGAAAAGAAATACGTTATTTTATAAAATTTATAACTTATAAACTAAATTAAAAAATAATACAAAAGCGAGGGAAATATTAAGTAAATATTAAAAATAAATATATAATTATTTAAAAATTAAAAACAATAGTTTTACTATTTAATATAACGTAAACATTATTAATTATAATAAAAGTTTTTATATTTGATTTTTACTAGAAAAAAATTAAACCCTGGTATAAAAAAAAAATATCCTATTTTAAAGATTAAAAGATCCGAAAATTTATTAATATATAAAACTTATATTATAACCAAATTTAAGTTATTGCAAAAAGGTTTAAGAAAAAGTTATATAAAAATTAGAAAAATATAAAACTTATCGTTTAAATATAAAAAAGGAATAAAAGTTTTTTAATATAATTTAATTAATTAAACATAAAAATCTTTATATTTAAGAAAATTTTTATAAGATTTATATAATATAGTTTTTTAAAAACTATTATTTTCAAGGTATTTTTGTTTTAAAAAATTAAAAACTATATTAATATTTATTACCTAAAGGTTATTTATTAAATTTATACAATAAATCCTTTAAAATTAGCTATTATAAAAGCGTATATATAAGCAATAATATTATAGTTAACAACTTAAATTAACAGATTAATATTATGTTAAAAGAAAGAAAGTAAATAAATACAACACCTATAAAGCACGTAATATTAAATAAATCTAAATTTTTTATCCTACTATCTATTTATTAATAAAGAATTTCCTGTGCACTAGTAAACTTTAAACTATTATAAAAGTAGGTCCATTACATATCGTAACTACCCCCCTTTTTTCCGGAAGCTAGATTTTGTCAAAATAATTAAAATAGCGCAAATTGACCCAATTTATCCATTTTTGTAATAAAAATCAAAATATATCGATAATAATACTATTAACAAAAACATTAAATAAAAAATAAAAGTAGCTAATAATAGTTATTAAATGTTAATAATATATAGTTATATAAATAATATAAATAATATATATTTAAATATTATATATAATATAAATATATTATATATATATAATATAGTTATTAAAAATATTAATAAATACGTATAAAGTTTTTATATATTAAAATGATTAAATCCGATATATATAATATTAAAAAATAACATTTATATATATTTATTTACTAAAACTTATTTTTATGTATTTAATTGTAGGGATTTTTTAAAGGTATTTAATTTATAGAAATTTATATATTAATTTATAAAAAATATAGTAAGCTATTTACGAAAATCGCGTAAAGCATAAATTATCGTAAAAAGCGCCATTATATTAATAAAAGCAATAAAAATATTAAATAAAGTGTAGGTAAAAGTGAAATAATATATAACTTATATAATGAATTATTTAAAATAGCGGTAAAATTAATAAAAAAGTATAAAGCTTAAATATTAATAAAGAAAATAAAGAAAAAAAAGCTTAATATAATGGTAATAATAAATATATATTATTATATTTTATAATAGTTTAAATTATTGATATTAATAAAGTTATTATTAAAGTAATTTTTATAGTAATTAGTGTAATTAATAACGTTAAAAATAAGTAATTTTAAGTTAAATAAGTTAATTTTTAAAAATAAACTATATAGGTATATTTTTGTAATTATTAAAAAGTGAGTTTTATATATAAGTTTTTTTAATATATATAATAAAAAGTATATTATTATATACATAAAGCGTTTATTTAATTACGTGTTAATTTTTCTAAAATAAAACTATTATTAGTATTAATTTTAAATACGTTAATTTATATATTAAAAGTAAAGGTGGCGACTTTAATATTATTGTGAAAATAAGCGATGCCGATTTTTGCTTATAAGTAAAAGTGGCACCCTCTATTTTGCTAAAAGAAAAATATAGACAAGCAACTATAATTCCTGCTTTAAAATATATATATATTAAAACTAGGCGACTTTAAATTTTTGCCTTTAGGCTGGACAAACTCGATATTATTTAAAGCTATAAAATGTTTATAATATATAAAGCTGTAAATTAATATAAACAAAGCTATATATAGCGTTTAATATATAAATAAAAATAATATAACTAGAAATAAAACTATTGCTAATACTATTTTAAAAGGAATTTAATATTATTATAAAAACGTATAAATAAACAATAATATCGTAATTAATAATTTAAGTTAACAAATTAATATTAAATTAAAGGAGAAAAAATAAGTAAATATAATGTTTATAAAATATATAGTATTAAATAAACCTAAATTTTTTATCCTACTATTTTTTTATTAATGAAGAATTTCCTATATACTAGTGAACTTTAAACTATTATAAAAATAAGTCTATTATATTTTATAACTTTAATTAAAACTTATAATTAATTAAATAAACTAAAATATTCAAGTTTTAAAAAAAGTCTTTATAAAAAAGTTTAGCTTTATTAACTTTATAACGTTAAAAAAAAAGTACTTATTAAAAGCTTTATTTATATATAAATTAAAAAAAAGTATTAAAGTTTATTAAAGCTAATTAAGTTAAAATATATTTTATATATAATTTATAATGTATATAAAATAACCTCATTTTTTTTAAATAATAAAAAAAACTTAAACTTTAAAATAATTAATAAATATTATATATATAACTTTTAACGTTATTAATAATTATTTATGTATTATAGAAATTATATATATTTTATTATATACTTTTATTTTTTTTTATAGTTTATACAATATCGATTTTTTTATTAATGAATAATAATAATACTTATTTTAATATCCTTTTTATAGCAATAAAAGCTATTTAATAGTTTATTATTAATAATTATGAATAATAGCTTTTATTATAAAAATATATAATATAATAACTTTATTAAAAGTTATAGTTTAACTAATATTTAAATATTTACTAATTATATAAAAAAAACCGGATTAACGATTTTATAATTATTTATTATATTTAATGCTTGTTTTTATTAAATAGAAATTAAATAAAACTAAAAGAATTTAAAATAAAATAAACAACGGCGTTTTAAAGCTAGAAAATCGTTTCAAAAAATTGATAATTGTTATTTTTAAAAACGTTTTGTAAAAAAAAATAATAAATTAATAATTTAAATATTAAACATATTAAAACTATAAACTATTGCCTTGTAATTTTTTATTAATTTTAATAAAGATTATTTTTAAAAATAAGCTACTTTATTATTAAGGTTATATTATTGCTACCTAGCATTTTTATAAAGGCTATTACATGTTATTAAAGCTTATGGCGCCTTGTGGGCAATTGCGCTATTAATGGCGATTTTAAGGCGCTAATATAAAACCTTAATGGTTAGATTTAAATGGCGGTAACCTAGATAACCCTTGTAGGTTTTTTAAAGGATTTTTAAGGAACTTTTTAAACTTACTAAATTTTAGTATTTATTAACATTTATTTAGCTTATATTTTATTATATTTTAGTTTTTTAAAGTGTTAAGCTAATTATTAAAGGAATTTATTTATTTATAAAAAGCTTTGCTTTTTAAAAAATAATTAATTTTAGATTTTTTTTAAAAAAAGAACAATTTTGCTTTACTTTAAATAAGATTAATAATAAAATTAGTTATTTTTTATTTTATTTTTATTTACTATGTTAATTATTTAATTAATTAAGCAAATTTGCGAGCTTTTATAATTAGTTTTTAAAACTATTAAGTTAGCTAAGTTTTAACAAATATTACTAAAAAAACTAAACTTAAAAATATATAGTATTTTTTTTAACTTTTTAATAAAACGATTTAATAATAAAAGTATTATAATAATATAAATTAACGTTAACGATAATAATAAAACTATTGGTTGCTATTTTTTTATATTTTAAATATTAATAAAAATAGAAAACACTGTTTAAAATTAAAGCGGCTGCAAATATTTACGATTAAAATTTTAAGCTTATTATTTGTTTTATAATATTATTATATTTGAATTTAAAATAAAATAGTAATATTTTTTAGTTTTCTTAAACTATTATAACTAAATTATAAAGTATTTATTAAATTTCGAAAGTTAATAAAAACCTTTATAAATTTAAAATAATACTACTAAAATATTAAAATATTAACATATATATTATAAATAGTATTTACGACAATATTACGACTAGTTTTTATTATTTTTAAAGCTAAAGTATTTTTTTTACTAACTATAAACGTAATAACGGCGGTATTTAAAATAAAACTAGCGATTTATAATAAAAAATATTATTTATTAATATTTTGTAAATTTTTAAAAGTAAATAAAAAAATAAGTTAAATAGTAATTTTGATGGTTTAATAATTTTTTTTAATATTATGTAAAATAACAAAAGATTTTAAAAATGGACAATTAATTATAAATATAATTAAAAATAAAGAATATATAGAAATATAAAGTAGTTAAAAAATATATATCTGCTTTTTTAAATTTACTATTATTTTTATTTTCAAATATTTATTATTAAAATAAATTTCAAAACTGTTCAATTTTTTAGCTTAGTTATGGTAGTTTTTTAATGTAATATTAATATTTTACCTAGCTATTTAAATGGTTTTTTTTTAAACCTGCTATTTTTATTTTCGAATATTTATTGCTGAAATAATTTTCAAAATTGTTTAATTTTCAAGCCTGGTTAAGGTAGTTTTTTGGTGTAATATTAATAGTTTATTTGCCTATTTAAATAGTTTTTTTTTTAATTTGTTATTGCTTCTATTTTCGAATATTTATTATTAAAACAGATTTTAAAAATATTTAATAATATAGCTTAATTAGAGTAATTTTTTAACGTAGTATTAATAGTTTTTTTTAATTATTTAAATAACTTTTTTAGGTTTATTATTATTTTTATTTTTAAATATTTACTATTAAAATAATTTTTAAAATTGTTTAACAATATAGCTTAGTTAAATTAGTTTTTTAATATAATATTAATAGTTTATTTAGTTATTTAAATAGCTTTTTTTTAAGTCTACTATTGCTTTTATTTTTAAATTGTTGAAATTAAAGGTTTTATCCTCTAAATTTTAGTTATAACACAATAAATTACTGCTATAAAAGCTGGTAATTTACTTTATAAATCACTTTTATAATAAAGCTATTATATAGCTTTGTTTTTAATTATAGATAAAATTTAAAAAAATATTACTTTATAATTAAAGATAAAATTTTAATATTTTTGCTTATTTAAGCATGATTTACTTTATAAAAAAAGTTGTTAATCTTAACGCTAATCTAGCTAATTAAATTTTTTTAATAGGTTAAATTTATTATAAATACATTT
This sequence comes from Xylariaceae sp. FL0255, assembly GCA_022578795.1. Lineage (NCBI taxonomy): Eukaryota > Fungi > Ascomycota > Sordariomycetes > Xylariales > Xylariaceae > Xylariaceae sp. FL0255. The sequence continues at coordinate 1,807 of MU389120.1, read as the reverse complement.
ATAATATTAAATTATATATATTAAATATTATTAAATATTAATAACCTATTATAATTTAATAAATTATAATAGATTTAATAGATTATTTATTTATTATATATAAAAAAAGATTTCCCTTTAAATGTATATAGTTTTTTTTATAATAAAGTAATTAATAATATTTAGCTTTATTTTACAAGTTATCTAAAATTTTATAAAAGTTAATTTTACATGATTCCACCTTTTAAAAAAAATTTGCTTATGTTATATTTTTATTAAACTTGTTAACAATTATTTATATATTATAAAAACTATATATACTTCATTATATTCCTTTATTCTTTTTATAAATATTATAAATATAACTGTTAAAATATTAATAATATGGTAAAACAATTTATGCATTGTTTATATCTTGGTTTTTTTTAAAATAAAATCTAACACTTTACTGTTTAAATAGCAAGAAAAACCATTTATTATTTATAAAAAAAATAAAGGTATAAAATAAAACATATGTAATTTTTATAATATATAAATAATTATTAATAAATTTAATAAAAATATAATATAAGTAAATTCCTTTTAAAAGGTAAATTATTTAAAGATTAACTTTTATAAAATGTTAAATAACTTGTAAAGTAAAGCTTTATAAATAAAGGATTTAAATAAATATTATTAATAACTTTATTATAAAAAAAACTATATAAATTTAAAAGGAAAACTTTTTTTATATATAATAAATAAATGATTTATTAAATTATAATAAACTATTAATGTTTAATAATATTTAATATATTTATAATGTATTTAACTATTAAATGGATTTAATCATTAATAATGTTAAATTTTAATGAATTTTAATATATTAATGATAATATATATAAAAGGAGAAAAACAAGCAATTTTAATATATTTAATACTGGTGAGGCCCCCTTTTAGGTAGCGTAGCCTTAAAGTTCTACTTAACTATACATTACTAATAGGTTTTTTAAAAAAAATATTTTAACTAAACCGATTTCCCTACACTTTATAGCTATATAATAAATAAAACTTTAAAATAAAATTTTAATATATTATAATTAATATTATTATATATTTTTTTAAGTTATAATTATTTATTTTTAATTTTTTAATATTTAAAGAAAATATAATTAATTTTATAAAATAGCTATTTTTTTTTTTTAAAAAAAAAAAAAACTTTTCTATACAATAATTAATAATAAGAAATTATTTTAATAATTAATAAATTCGTTTTTATTATAAAAAAATTAAAAAAAAATTATTTAAATTTAAGTATAAAAATTTTAGTAATACAATTAATAATTAAACTTAAAATTTAATTGAATAATTTCAAATATAATTTAATAATATAGTTAAATATATATTTAATTAATTTTGTAATATTTTTAGAAAATTATAAAATAATTAAGTTAAATTTAATTTAAATTTAATTTATATAAAATTTATTTTATTATATATTATTTAATAAATAATAATAAAATAGTTGAAAAAAAAATAAAATAATCGTTTAAAAAAAAAGCTTATAAAAGTATACAATATTATAATATATATAAAAATATTAACTATAATATATATATTTATTAAATAAATATAAATAGTAATATAAAAAAAATTCTGCTTAATTTTAATTAATTTTAATATATTATTATTAATTTATCAAAATTATAATATTTAATATTAAAAAAAATAATCTAGTTATTTATATAATATATTATATATTTTAAAAAAAGTTTTTTAATTATATTCTTTTTTTTTATATAAAATAATAATTAATATTAAAAAAAGAAAAAATTAAATATAAATATTT
>MU389119.1:0-11914 GCA_022578795.1 Xylariaceae sp. FL0255 | reverse complement strand
GGCATCGATGTCATCTAGCGACGGTATCGTATTGGGTATATCTACGTTAAAGCGGAGGAACCGTTTCGAGTCTTGCGTCTGTCGGATCCAGTTGTTGGAGAAAGTATGGAACTTCTCGCCATCCAGTAGTGTGCTAGTTAGGAGCGACTGCAGGAGCCGCTTTACGGACCAATCAAACCCTGTGTCCTTTTCAGGGCCACATTCGCCCATCTTCTCCATATCATCAGGTGTCAGAGGTGATTGAGGTGACGAAGGCCCCGCCGCTGCCTGGCATCCCGTTCCGAGAGAGAGGACGATGTCGGGCCTCGCTATGTCTGGATATAACGACCTGGCCTCTAGATCTAGAATGCGGGAGGGGTTGTTTGCCCATAGACCCCCGTCTTGGTACCTTTTACCGTTTATACAGTATGGCGAGAAGAACCTTGATCCGGTCATGATTAGCAGCTTGCCCAATGGGGACGGCAAAGACGGGGGAACGAACCACGGAGCGGCGGATGTAGCCCGTCCCCTGGCACCAGTTAGCATATCAACTCGCCGAGTTTGCGATTGTACATACGCATCCCATACGCGAATCCTATTTTGGGGATCTCCATCAGATAGCACGTGCTGGTAGCCTCGACGGAACTCCCGGGAGCCCAAGCCGCTGTAATTCGATATCATGTATTCGCCGCCGGGAACCCCGGTCATGGTGATGCCAACCTTGGCCCCTCGAGCCGCCGCCGGAGAGTGGTCGAACATAGTCGCGTCTCTTCCGAACTGTTCCTTTAACGCATTTTCAATATTGCGAGAGGGGTATTTGCAGTCTCGGAAAAGAGTGACTAAAAGGTTGAGTGCGCGAGAAATGATCGATTCCGATCGGCCGAATCGACTCAGGAAAGCCTTGCCAGCGAGGGCCCGAAATACCTGGATACACTTCGCCACGCGGATCCCTTGAAGCATGATAGCAAGGACGATAAGCCCACCTAGGAAAGCGATCAGCTTCACGTCTCCTATCTCCCCTTTTACCTTACCTGAACTTGTCCCAATTGCCAAGTCGAATAGGTCTTGGATAGGAAATCCTGGGAGGTATGGCTTCAACCTCTGTTCGGCACTGCTGAGGGTCTCGAGGGGAACGATGCCCCGTATGCCGCCGCCGTCTATGCCCAAGACGTTGATCCCCTTGGTCCTCGGCTTGAGCCTGAACACCAGGCCCGCTTTCTGGGAACAGAGCCAGCACGCATCCACGTAGAAGGTCGACGGCCCTCTAGGCGCTCCGTATCGGCGTATATCCGAGTCACAGAAGCGATGACCACACGGAATGCTGTATTCGGGCGCGGCCATCAGGCACATGAGACATATGTTGTCATCGCGAACAGTCTTCCATCGAGCCGGGGCTGATCCCATCAGCTGCCGATGTCTCGCGGCGTACGGCACCGTGCTATCTGCGTCGTGAATCTCGAGGAACTGGTGTTCCAGCATACCGATAATGCTGGCTGAGAGCCTCGCTCCCTTGGCGGCTTTCTCCCAGACAGGCTGGTACAAGGTCTCGTAAACCATCTTAGGATCGAACCCTGTTGGGCGTCTGTTATTAGGCAGTTTTAAACTAATAGCGGGACGACTTACGGCACATCTCGGGTGGAAAACCATCCAGTAAAAAGCACGAGGCAATGACGGGTAAGGCGAACTCGCGTACTGTCTGAGCATCAGGAAGGGCTCGGAGGAAGGACCTGACATTTCGGGCTGCGTGGGCCGACACAGGATTGAGCAGCCGAGACGACACAATAGGATCGAAATTCTGCTGGCGAAGGAATGACTTGTAAGATTCTTCAAGCAAGAAGCTCAACTGGTGGGTATTAAATCCCGGTGGCCGAGGGTTCTCCCCAGGACGATCGTCGTGGGATCCGACCGGGAGTGCGTCTCGGAACGTTGCGATTCGACAGGCATTTCGTACACGCGCGCCACGATCCCAGGAGTGGACACTTACTCCCGAGAACGATTTTTCAACTGAGATCGATGTGATTTCTCTTAGCTGGGATAGAAAGCGCTGTGCCCAGCCTGCTGCCCATGCCGGCCCTGTACTTGGCTCGTCTACGAAGACGACAAGCTTCGGGCGAACCAAGCACGGAGACGGGCAGGCCTGTCGTAGCCAAGCCGCGATGAACTGGGCCAGACGTGGCACACCGCCAAAATCGGAAACGGAGAAGCAGACAGTATCAGCAAACGGCCCGAATACGCGAGAGTAAACGGCCGGAAGTGCATGGAACGGATCTCGCGCGAGCCAGTCGACTGACGCCGAAGTCGCCGGATCTTTCTCTGCCGTCACCGGTATATCTACAGGCCCACTGACCAAGAGGAATTCTCTGGCGCCGACGACACTTCGTGGCTTGGCTCTATATCGTAGGTAGATTTCCCCGGGGCCACGGTGGCGTTGGCATGATTTATAAAAGGCTTGAGTTGCCAAATTCTCGACCGCTGTTCCAATCAATAGCACGAGGCTGGGCTTTCCTATTGACGTGTCGAAGAGGTCCGTAAGATCTGCCCTTTTCTGGATACTTACATCTGCGCTATGTTGGGTGATTTTAAGCCACGGGATGTTGAATTTCTGCATTGTTGCCTGCTTAGTCGAATTAGAAAGGAACTGCTCTAGATAATCGAAAGGTGCTACGTATATGTATATTATATATAATAAATATAGTTATACAACTATTTATAAATACCTTATGATTTTTAATTTTACCGTTGCTGCTAAAAATAAACGGAAATATACTTTTATATAGTTAAGCAAGAAATAATAATATAATGAAATGAAAAATTTGAGCCTATAACTATAAGAGAAAACTATATTTAGAAAACGATATACCATGTATTATTTGCCGTTATTTATGGTATCCTATTAGGTGACATTGTATCTCAATTTAGGCACCTTTTCCGTTTTTACGCACCATATAAATATCTTTATGAACCTTGTAGTTATTTGGCAGCCTCCTCTTTGCTGGTGCTCTCCAACTTCGATTCCAACAGTGACACCCTAGCGAACTCGAGTTAGAACGATGCTACATTACTATAAGGAGACACACACACCTTTTTTCCAATCCGGTTATGCGTTCGTAAATATTCGCGTAGAAAAGTTGCCATGTGTATCGCTGTACGTTTTCCGTTTGGTCTTCTCTAGCCTGTCTCTCTGCCACATTCTCCGCTGGGCCTAGACCAGGGCAATTGTCCAGATGCATGTTGTGCAATGAGCCGGGCGTCGGTATGTGGCTACCAGTGTAACATTTTGGCACTGCTAGCGCATTCAGCTCTGAGGTCAAGTGGCCCGACGACAGACGTGAATATAATGGTTGAAATGGATCTGGCTCGAGCGTATCGGGTATTGGACGTGACAACTGAAGAGGTGATATGTCCGGCTCCGGCGTCGACTTGGGAGGGCGGGGTCCGAAAAGTCTCGGGGATGATGTACCCGAAGCAAGATGATCTAGGGTTATTTGGGGCCAGGCTGGGCTCTGCAGCTCGGGCCTTGGCGTGTGGATGTTCGACCGTCCATCTAGACAACCGATAGGATTCAGACAAGCATTCCATTCAACTTCATCAGGGGCATCAAAGTAGCCATAGGAGCTCGGCAATGATCCTATACCATTGGAATTGATGTCAAGTCCCTGGAACCCAGAGCATCTCGAGCAGGCACAAATGGGATGAGAGACATCCATTCTATTTGGTTGGTGAAATAGAGAAATAGCGAATGGTATGTACTGCACATATTGTATCAACGTATTCATTATATATACATAGTATATATATAATATCCAAGCCGTATATGTACTATAATATGTATATATGTAATTACATAAACTACATACATATTTATATGCTAAGCGCTGCTGGCGCCACTGATGTACCAAAGGAGGGGGGAAATATGGAAGCCTCTAGGATGACACCAGGCTCTGTAGTTAGGTTGTAAGCCGTAATCTGGATTACACGTCAGCTTTGCCCACCGAGCCGAGTGTGGTTGTCAGCACGCGCAATATCAATTACACGTTCAATATCTGGCACACAAATGGTGGCCTTGACGCCTATATACATATGGCTGGAATGCATATCCGTGGTACATACTTGCTACCTCCATCCGCACCACATGGTCACGCATACATGCCAGTGCTTTCCTACGCAAAGTTGCTATTCCCCGTGTGACACTTAAAAGTCCCGACAAAGTGGTAGGGTTTCTAAAAAGAAAGTAAACGAGTTCCTAAATATAGCTTTGATATAAATAGAGTAGCTAGAATAGAATTCCTAAAATAGCATCGCTACTTCCTAGCGAAGAAGATAGGGCAGAACACCCAAGACGAGTAGGTATATAAAGACAGTCACGCCGCTCGTTCCCGAGATGTTATCCAGAAATAACACGCACGCAAACATACTACTACAAAATGTCTGTTCCAGCAACTCAGTCCGATCAGCCGCAAGCTCCTGCTCTTCCCGAGGTGGAAAACACAAGAAAGTCTCTGACTGATCTCAATCTTGAACTTCTTTCAGCCATTCAAAATGGAATCTCGTCAGTGGTTGGCGAAGCACGTTTATCACATGAGAACATCGACCTAGAAAAAATCCCTTCTACCATTACTGAAAAGGTGAAACTGGAAGAATCTAGGGCCCAGGTGACTCAAAGTATACTAGACAGCTGGGGAGGGGCGGGGTCAAACTCAGGATCCACGCCCTCTGCAGAAGAGATCGAACAGACTAGGCAAACTGTTAAGCTGTATATCGAGCCTATTATGAGTCTCGCTTGCACCGAGATCATCAAGGCGTTAGAGGCTGATAGGGACCCTTCCATTGCTAAAAAGAAGCGCAGGGCGGTAACCCGCACTCTGAGACAACTCAAAAGGCAAGCTTCACTTTATAATCTTGAGACAACTCAAAAGGCAAGCTTCACTTTATAATCTCCTTGGCGTAAAGGCAGATGCTACTGAGACAGAGATCAAAGAGGCTCATAAGAAGCTGATTCTCCTCCTCCATCCTGACAAAAACAAGGATGAAGCTGCAGGAGAGTGCACTCAAGGTAAGCCCCTGACTCCAGCTAAACAGGACGCAAGCTGAGCAAGACCAAGCGATCAATGGAGCAAAAGATACACTAGCCGACGCGGGGAAGCGCAAGGATTACGATTTATTCCTCAAGAGCAAGCCGCAAGCCGCCGATGAAGAAGATGAGATGGAGGTGGACGAAGATTTTGCCCCCAATGCCTTTGACTCTGATGAGAGTGATGATGACATGGAGGAGGAAGAGGCGGACGATGAAGAGGAAGATGAAAAGGAATTTACTAAGCCCTCCAAAACGGTCGACAAAGAGCATCGCGCTATGGGTCCTATCATTAAAAAGTTCTTCAAAGATCTCGAGGGTCAAATTGCCGGAGCCGAGCTCGCAAAAGCCTTATCTCGAAAGAACTCACGTATTCAGAAAGACAATCAAAGTGATCCTCATCGACAAGGCGATATCAACATATTTACCGTACCCGCTGATAAACTACTCGTCTGTCAGTATATGCAGCGAAACATCGCCCTTACATACAATCTGGGCATTATACAGCCTGACCGTGTCCAGAACGAGCTACAATCGCTCCAGAACTACTTCGAAAAAGCTTGCCGGCGAGGTCTTCATCAATGGCCCGAAGCTTGGGTTGGATACCTGATGGACCCTCTACGAGAGAGACTCCTCAAGATTGGTCTATCTCAGCAATATACCGAAACGAAGACTGGGCCAAAACCTTCTCCGTCAAAGCAATCCGATAATAGTTCGACCAAGGACAAAGACAAGGACAAAGACAAGGACGAATACAGCAGAGGTTGCAAGACACCATCATTTAAGCAGGCACAAGCTAAAACGCTTCATATCTTGGCTCATTCCTACCCTCTCCGACGTAACGCTATTCCGATGGGATTCGCCGGCATGAAATACTTTTTGGATGTCGATGGGCCTAACAGGCTTGCACTCCAGATGGCTGCCGATGTGGACAAGACGAAAGAGCTGGAGTACCAGCAGTCGACCACGAAACACAATATTAAAGAGCACGAGCATATGCACGCTATGCGACCCGTTACAGACTTTAAAAAGATCATAGGTGTTGCATTTTTAGCAGGTACGGGGAGCAGTGAACGTACACCTTGGACATATGTACGGGTCCAGATGACTGACGACACGGACTATATCATGACCCGCTCATCCCTACGAGGGTGGTTAAACAGCAAGAACGCGGACCGACACATCGATCAGTTCTGTGTCGATTCAGGGACCGTCCCTCCATGGGTGCTGGGCCACGAGGACTCTTATACTCCACTCATGTACCCACTCCCAACGCGATCTGATAGAAAGGACCAAATTGCACTACGGCGGTACCCCGATAGGCTATATAACAGCCCCGGCAATGGCATCGAGATGTTGACAGAGAGGATGGAGGCCCTTATGAGCATGCTCCAAACACAGAATCAAAGCATGCAGTTGGCTTTCGAAAGACTCCTTCCGATGCCTAAGAATTCGAATTGAGGGTGTAGCTGTGAATAGATCGATCAATGAGAGCAACGCCACTGCTCCATCTTAAGATCTTGTATACATGATGTGGCTGTTTGGGTTGGGGCAACAGATTGTATTTGATTTCTCTACACTACACTGCATATCTTCCCTTTCTTCTTTGTTTCCTCTGCTCTAGGTTACTCTCTCGTTTCTTGTTAAGCCCTGAATTTGTTTGTTGGTTTGTTATGGAATTATATTTCTAAAGTCCGTACACTTGTGCATACTTGACTGCACTGTATATTTCAGTCTTTTTATTGCAGCTTGCTTATATATAGTATCGTTATTTTTCTAGCAATTACCTTATGTATAGTATGTTACTATTTATAAATATACGGATTATGTTGTAATTTTCTACAAAATTAGCTCCTTAAATATTGAAAAAAAGATAGGCAGTATATATATATATATATATGTAATATAATATATACTGTACTATATAATTAAGTAAGTTGGTAGAATATAATTATCCATAACCTGATAACCGATTATTACAAAGCGTCTGGGGTATGTAACCATTGCGTCATGAAGCAAAAGTTTCAACAATGACCCGAACTGGTCATATCCCCAAGTCTAATATTATATACGCTACCCCGCACCTGCGACTGTATGTATGTAACACCGATCTGGTATGTAAGGGGAAAAAAGCTATGTATCTATGGGCTGCAATAGAATGGAACAAACGGCTCGCGTGCTGACAAGGACAGCCGCTGCTTACGCATCCCTTCTGAAGACGTCATCCTGTCATTGTCATCTTAATACACAATACAATGCTTACTGAAGTATATATGTATATATACTACTGTATGTACTGTATATGTACATATACATATAGTGCAAATATTAATTATAATACTTTTGATAGGTACTGTACCTATGTATAGTATGTACTGTACATATTGTACTGTAGGAAGTTTTTAAACATGCCTTGATTATCCATGCTGGTCAGCCTCTCGGTCATCAGATCGTCAAGGGCGTCGGCTGGATGCCCGAACTGGTTGGCAGATACGGTGGCATCTAAAGCACCATATATATGTATATAATGCATCGTACAGTACACTGTACAATTACAGTACTATATGACATACCTAGAGAAAAGTTCAGATAGAAAGCTTTGAGCTCCAATTATCCAGGTTATTGCGGACGAGCCATGACTGATAGTACATGCACCTTCTTGAATAGCGCTTCCGAGGATTGCCCCGAGAGCAGGTTAGTTGCCCTTCGCTGTAGAATGGCTGCTGGCTGACATCCGAAAAGTCCCCCTGCCGCGGAGTTCTTGACCGTACTCGTGGGCGAGGAGGGGATCCCGTTCTCCATCGACAAGGAGATCCTTCGGTCCACAACTTGTCCCGTCGGCCTGGACACAACCCAGGACACCTGCCGAGTCATGGACCTCCGACCGAAAGTGTTCGGCTTGTTTCATGCGTGGCTGCACGAACAGCTGGACGTTTCACTGAGCGGATGCCCTAAGGACTGGATTGAATTGCATCTCTATGCTGCCACCAATGGGATAATCAGGCTGCAAGACGACTCTATGGACATGGTACAGGATTTATTCTTACAAGAGGGGTCTTTGGCCGTGCCCCGGGAGCTTGTGGAACTGGTGTTTGCCCAGGGCGAGAGCAAGGTCCCGACCCTGCGGGAATGGTGCGTAGCCATGGCCATCCGAGCGCTCAAAGAGGACCAGTGCTCTGCGAAAGATCTCGCATCACTGTTGCAACACCACTCCTTTGCCCAAGAGTTCTCAAAATACCTATACCACGTCGCTTCCAACCCCCTGGGAATCTATCTCTTCGAGGATCCGAGGAAGAGAATCGCTCGGGACTACGATAAGCAGTATTTGCGGCTGCCACTGGGGTTTCCTGGATGCTACTTCCATAGCCATGGGCAGGAGAGGTGTCCAATTTGACATAATGTCACGCCGGGCGCGGATATGGCGGTAACCCATGCTTGTCAAGTTGTATGTATTGCCATGATAGGATGCAATAACTACCTACCCCCATCGCTTTTTTCTCGGGAGAGTCTTTCGATTCTAGGTGCTACATGTATATTTCCATTCATGTTTGGAGCACATGCTGTACGAAGTAAACATCTTTTTCATGACGTCTCTTTCTATCAATTATGCCTGCCTTCGGAGCACACCATGCGAATCGCGTTGCTAAAATAGAGGCGATGAAAGGCTGGCTCCTCTTTTTGGAGGATGCGAAGGACGTCGACGGGCCCCGTTGAACGGCTGAGTATGTGGATTAGGGCTTCTTCTACTTCTCGTACGACAGAACTGTCCGGCTTCGTCTCATGCGCCACGCAGCGGGTCCAGTATGCTACCAAGGCCCTCCACGCCTGCAGCATGTCGCTCATGCTCGTTTCACTCTCATCGGCTTGCAGCCGCGCATTGCACTGGCCGAAGATCCCCTTCCGCGCATTGAATTTCCACTGCCTGTCCTTAATCAGCGCGTCGGTCCAATATGCCGGTTTAGCTACGGCCCCTCGGAGCCAGGCGACTTGATCGACGATGCACTGGCCGTTGATGAAGCCCTCGATCGATACGATGGAATAAGCCCAAATTCGCCAGAGCGCGAGCAGTTGCGGTCTATACGCATGGCTCTTATCGAGAACACCACTCTCATCGTCACCAGTCGTGGTGGGCTCTAGACTGTGAACGAGACCAACCTTATGGCCGAGCTCAAGCAATGTTTCCTGGGATGCTTCAAACATTTGTATGAGATCGAAGGCAGTGGAGCGGGAATCGGCAAGATAGGCAATGGTTTCCCATGCCGGGCAGTGGTATTGGAAGAGGAACTGGTCGAAGGTTCTTAACAAGACGTCCTCGTCCGGCCGAAAAAGGTCTCGAATCGCCTTGAATTCATAGAGCGACGTCGAGCCCAGAAGAGTTTCCTCGGCAACCCGCCTCGTCCCATCAACACGGGCGACGGGATCATAGGTTCGCCGTGGTAAGACTTTCTCGCGCGCAGATGTGGAGGAAGGTCTTTGTTCGTGTAGATTATTTGTTGATGTCGTAGCGCCTGATCCCTGAGGCTTGAAGCGGCGTAGAGCCTGGACAAGCAAATCGGACACGCCATCCATACCGGAAATGCGAGACTCTACGCCGGTAGAATCCCTTAGCCACGGATACCTGATTTCTAGACCACGCTGCAAATAAGGCGTTGGGACTAGGATCCTACGGTATGTACCTGTATATAGACTATAGAGCAGCAGCTTGCACAGACTCAGAAGTATACAGTTAATAAGAATGCTTACTGGATAGGCTAGGTAAGCATGTTCTTTGTTGAGAAGGCGACTACAAGAAAAAGGCGATGATACAGTATACATAAGTAGTAGATAGAAGATAATTTTTCTACATACATAGCAAGTTTCCCTTACATACTGTATTGTATTGTACCTGTCAGCCTGTTAGTGCGTGGGGGAAGGCCGTGTAATCAGCTATATCGTGCACATTATATCACCTTCCGAGCCAAGCTCTGCTGACAGTTCGTTGCTAAGGAAAAACGCCTTAGTCAGTGCCTAGGCTTACCGGACAATGATTATATAGAGCATCATAGAATTGGCCGAGCATAAACTGGGGTAGGTAATAGACAAGCTTCATGTCATCATTAACGTATATATTAACTCACATCTCTACATGTGTACTGTATACCGTAACCACTATCTTTACATAATGAACACTCATGACAATATCTACTCGTTGCCTTGGCTCAAATATGGAATCGCCCTCAGCAGCACGCCCGTACCGTTACACGGAACGTGCCAGAGGCGACAGACATCAGATTGATCGATGGATGCTCATTATTAAATCCCTCCGGCTCGGCCAGGCATTCTACAGCATCGCGCTGGTTTGGGTTGAGATTATATGTCTGGTAGCATGGATCACTCCGCCGACGATCCTCAATGAAGGAACATCTCCCGGACACCAAGCCCAACATATCCTAACGTTACTAACGGGACTTCTTTCAAATGTTCATCTAATTCTCTGGCACCTCTCTTCCACTTTTCGAGCATGGGAAAGGACAATCGTGGTCGACCTCACCTTCTCTGTTATTTGGTCTTTCCTAACCGCCGTGGCGGTGTATTCGTTCCATCGGATTGAACAAGACGACTCTTTAGGGTTATCTTCCAATGCCGTTTCTCGTAGAGTCTATGTGGTTCTGGTCTCTGTTCTTGCTTTGGGCTCTGCGACCTTCATTGCAGAGTCGGTTGTTGATCAGTTTCCCGGGGGGTGGGGAGTACAAGGTCGCACTAAACATGGAAATGCTGAGAAGGAAGACACAGGGTCTCTACCACAATAGTTTTCAGGATACACAGCAGACCTGTTTATATATCCTTTCATATTCCCTGCTTGAAGAGTTGAATCGTCAAGCTCGCTGAGTTGTTATGAGAAAGACGAGTGAGCGGCCACTCATGACGCTCACGACTTTCTGTGAGTGAGCCGAGTGAGCTCGTCACATGATCTCGGAAAGCAGCTTTCCGTTTATTGTAAGGACTGGCCCAACATTCGACCTGCGTGTCTGGTGGTTTTGTAACATTAACTGGATTGAAGAACAAAAGATCCTTGTCTGAAACTATAGAAATGAATCTGATTTATATAATACACAATGAGTGGCGATAGGCGTCGTCTGCAGCCTCGCTGCCTAGACTTTTACTAAGTGATAGAAACTGCTGAGATAGGTCATTTCCAGGTACTGTACCTTGACGTGATTAATAGGTATATTCCCTCGAATTAGGATTCAGACTTCTCATTAACAATGGTCAAGAATTCAATGACTGGGTTGGAAGTAATTATGGTTAAGCAGTGGGATCTGAGTTCCCCTTTGATATATTTCTTACTCATCCCCAAGGCCATTGTAAGTAATTGATTATACATAGGCTCAGTCTAGCCATGGGGAGAGAGGCATCATTTTTTGGTGACCAGTAATTATTGGTTATAGTTAACATACATGAGTCGGGGCTTATCAGAGGGCTGTCCAAATCGCATCGCCGTCGCTATCTATGGCGTTTTCCTACTTGAATACACACCTCTGCCTCTTTCCGTGGAGGCTTCGCATTCAACCTCGGATCACCACCCCCTGAGGAGCATTAACAAGGTGTTCGAGGGCTTGTGGGCCAGGCGAAACAAGTCGGCCGGCGAGATCATAGTATGGCTCCGTTCTAAGCCCCTACCTGGTCTGGTTCCCCCCACCCAGGCAGAGGCAGCCAAGATTTGAATTATGGCAGGCGGTGTTCCTCGCCGAGTCCCGTCTCCATCAACCTATATCGAGAATTCGAAGTGTGCATGGCAACGTATCCCCTGACAAACTGGTTCCAAGATTGCAGGTATTCGGGTTTCCCACGAAGGATCTCGTCAACTCTCACAGCAGCCTCTAT
>MU389118.1:0-11918 GCA_022578795.1 Xylariaceae sp. FL0255 | reverse complement strand
ATAATAAAATAAATATATTATTAAAAAAACTAATTTATTAAATAAATTATATTGAAAGAAAAAATAATTAAAATAAATTATAAAATATAATAAACTTATTTTTATAATAATTTAAAATTTATTAATATATAAAATATTTTTTATTAATAAATAAATAATTAAATAAAAAATTTAAATTTATATAATATTATATATTTTATAAATATTATATTTATTTCCTTTTTTTTTTTAAATTTAATACTAATTTATTAGTTTAAATTTGTTAAAATTAAAAAATTTTATTTTTTAATTTTAATTATAATATAATAAATTATTATTATAAAAGCTAGTAATTTATTTTATAAATTATTTTTATAATAAAGTTATTATATAGCTTTATTTTAATTATAAATAAAGTTTAAGAAAAATTATTTTATAATTAAAGATAAAATTTTAATATTTTTAAAATACAATGTTAAGGGGGTGTAAGTGTATATATTAATATTATGTATATTTATAATATAAATAAAAAAGTATAAAAATAAAGCTTTATATATAAAAGTATTTATTATATAAATATATAGGGCTTTAGCTGCTATTTAATTTAATTTAATTAGTTTATTTAATCTATATCCACCTTTAATGGAGCTGCTGCTTATATAGACGTATATTAAATACTGGCTATATAAAAAAAGATTTATTGCTTTTAATAAGTTATATATATAGTATAATTTTTCTAATATTTATATATTATCTATTTTATATTTTATAAGCTATTATAACGATAAAATTAATCCTTGCAGTGCTGTTTATTGTGTTATAGGTTTTTTTATATATTATTTTGTATATTTTTATTTTTATCCGGATTTGGATCTACTTTACGCGAGTAATTATAGCTATATTTAGGCGTATCTATATTATTAATTTGTTTTTATTTATTTAAAGTTTTTTTAGTACAAAATTTAGGAATAGAAGGTTTTCTTTTTTGTCGTTTTTAATATTTTTCTACGATATTTTATATATTTTATAATTATTATTTATTATACTATTAATTATTTTAATATTTATACTATTTTTATTTAACTAAATATTTATATTTAATATAAATATAATCGAGCTAATATTTTATAATATACTTTATTTCGAACGATTTTTTTTTTTTTTAAAATTCGGTTAATCGTTTTCTATAAAACCGGAAATCGAAATTATATAATAAAATAAATTAACGCTATTTAGTATTAATAAAAAATATATAATTAAAATAATTAAATAAATATCCTATTTTTTTAATAATTTTAATTTATAAACAAAATATCTAATTTGTCGGATAATTTTAAAAAATCCTGCTTTCTGCTATAAAAATTTGTATATAAAATTATTAAAAAAATAATAGCTTTTATATAATTATAAATAGACTTTATATTTTAAATTAAACTTTATAAAAATATACCTTTTGTCGTAATAAAATTTATTTTATAAAAAAAGCAAAATTTATTATAAATTTTGCGTTTTTATGTAGATTTTTTTATAAATATTTAATATTTCTAATTATTAAATTAGTATTAATTAAAATATTAACAAAACTAAATAATCGAAAACTAAATAGTAATTTATAAAATAAAAAATCGATTGCTTTAAAATAAACGTTATTTAAATTTTATTATAAAATAAATAATATATTTATCTAATTTTTATTTAAATATATAAAATAATAATAACGTATTATTAATTTTATTATCTAATTTTTATTTTTGAGTAATTTATTATTTTATAAATAATAAGCTGCTATTATTAAAAATCTATAATTTAAATTTTTTTAAAATCTATTTTAAAAACTAAAAATAAACTTACCATTATAATTAAATATATTTTAATTATTTAACAAAATCTATTAAATAAATATTTAAGTTTAATTTTTTTTTTTATATTTAATATTATTTAATATTAGAAAAATACGTTTAAAAATTATATATATTACTATTATTAAAAAATTAAAATAGTTATAACTTTTAAATTATTATATTAATCTATTTATAATTATATTTAATATATTTATAATAAAATTAAAAATAATTATTTTTATAAATTTAATATTTTAAAATCTAATTAGTTTATAATCGTTGGCAAATAATTTATTATTATTATAATTTAGCTAATATATTATATAATAAATTATATAAATTTTAATTTTTTTTAGTTTTCCGAGCTATTAAATATTTAGTCAATTTTTAGAATATATATTTTTTTCTAAAATAATATTTATTATCGTAAATTATTATTATAAATATATCGATTAAATTTTTTAATATATAAAGTTTATATTTTTTATATCGGTTAATATTATATAGTAGTTTTTTTTTAAATGTGAAAAAATGCCTAGAATAAGAAAAATTTTCAGCATTTTCGCTAAATCTTTTATATATAATATTTTAGATTTTTTTATATTTTTTGTTTTTTTAATATTTTTTAATAAAATCTATTTAAAAATTTTTATATATAAAAGCTTTAAATATATATTATATAATATTTAAAATAAGCTTTTTGTTTATATATTAAATTTTACTATTTATAATAATATTATTTACTATTTTTAAATAATTTAAAACGTTAAAAACGAAATTTTTCGTTTTAAATAGATAATAAATCTATAAACCATATTAAAATAAATAAATCGAAAAATTTGTCAAATATTTATTTATATAATTTATAAAAATAATATTAAAATTAATTTAATTAAAAATACTTTTAGTTATATTATAATTAATAAATATAACTATTTATTTAATAAATTTAATTATAATTTAAAAATAATAATAAGTTTATATAATATAAACTATTTTTATTTTTAATAATTTATATTTAAATTTAAAACTAGAAATATATCGATTTAAAAATATAACAAATTTGATTTAAATAGCAAAAATAGGGGTTTTAAAATTCTAAATATAGCTATTTTTAAAATAATATATTATAATACTAAATCTGCGTTTAAAAAAAAGGTCTAATTATATAAAAAGATTTTTATTAAAATTCTAGTAAAATAGTATAATATATTAAATTAGAAAATTTTAGCAGTTTTTAAAAAATTAAAATTCTTTTTTAATAAAATCAAAATAAATAAATCTAATATAAACTATTTTTTTGCCTAAATTTTTCGTTTTAAAACAATTTTTAAATTATTTTTCTGCCAAAAATTTAATTTTCCGTTTTTAAAAAAGCTTAATTATTTTAGTATAATATAATAATATTAATCGTAGCTATTTTATTAATTTAAAATATATTTCGAAAGCTTTTAATTAATTAAAAAATACTAATTTTTATAAAATTTTTAGTCTAGCTTTTGTAGTAAATAAACTAAAAATATCTATACGAAATTTAAATAAATCGACGGAAAAATAATTTAAAAAAGATTTCTAAAAATTAATAGAAATTTCTTTATTTCGAAAAAAGAAAAAAATCGTCTATAAATATCGTTTATAATTTTTTTTATTATTAGAAAAAATAATAATATCGTCGATAAAAACGCGGCAATAATTATTATATTTTTTTAAAAAATAATCTATATAACGTTAAATATATATAGATAAATTTTTATAATTTATAATAAAAACCTTAAATTTTTCCAAATTTCTAAACGTTATAATTATAAAACGGTTTTAATAATTAAAATAGATATTAAATTAATAAAATTTTTTTTTATATTTATTACTATTAAATATAGTTTATTTTTAATAAATTAGATTATTTTAATTTATAATAATAAAAAGTAGTTATTTAATATTATAATTTTATTTAATAATCGCAAATCGACGATAAAACGTATTTTTAATTTATTTTCGATTATATAATATATAATAAAATAAGAATATATAAAAAATATCGCCTTAATAACCTATTTTATATAATTTTATTTATAGAAAAAGTCGAAAATTTTATCAATTTTAACTTTATTTTTTAAACTTAATAAATACCTACAGTTATTAAATTTATAATTTTGCTATTTTTTTATAAATAGGATTTTTATTTATTAATTAATAAATATTATAATTATATTTTAATTTATTTATATTTTAAAAACGTTTTTAAATAAAACTATAATCTTTTTTTTTTATATTGGTTAAATTTATATAAATAGTTTAGCTATCCGGTTTTTTAATTTTTTTATCGACTTTAAATTTTTTAATACTTAAAATCGAATAAATCTCCGATATATATAGTTTCGAAATATTATTATTATCGATAGTTAATAAAAATATATTGTTAGCTAAAATTAAAATATAAAAAAATATTTATAGCGTTTTTATATTTAAATTAAAATAAATTATTATTTAATCGTTATATAGTTTATATTTTTTTAAAACTATTATCGAAAATATAGAAATAATTTTACTAAAAAATATTTTTTATAAAACAAAAATTATAGTATATTTTTCGTTAATATTATAAAAAATTAGCGCTAATATTATAGCTAAAAGCAAGTTTATATTTTTAATAATAAAAAAAAATCCAGCTATAGTTATAATTATAATAATTATTTAAATTATTTTATTATAAGTTAAATAAAAAAAATTAATATATTTTTATTTACTAATAATATTTATTCGGATATTTTTATAAATTTTAGTTATTTTAGATATAATATTTGTTATAAAAATAATTAAAAAAATATTTAAATAAACTAAAATTATTATTAATTTATTATTTTAAAGTTTATATATAAAATCTCTATTTAATAGTAAAAAAATATATTTAACGAAAATAATAAAAATTTAGCTAAGTTTAAAAACTATATTTTGTAATAAAATTACTTTTTAAATATAAAAATTAAATCGAAACTAAATATCGAAGCTAATATAAAAATCTTCAGCAATATTAAATTTAAAAAATATATCTAAAAAAATTAATAATAATTCTATAATTATTAAAAAAGCTTATTTTTAATAAAATATTAATATTTATATTTTTTTTTAAAAAACTTAAACTAATATATTTATTTTTATTAATATTAAATTTTTATTATAATTATATTTTTTTAAAAAAAATAAAAAGCGAATTTTACAATAATACTTAATTTTAATATTTAAAATATTTATAAATCTTTTAAGCATAATTTTTTTTATAATATAAAAAACTTTTTTTAAAAAGCTGCAAAAAATAAAATAATACTTAAATCTAATATTAAAATAGATAAAAATAGACTATTTATTTAAGCTTTTTTATATACTTATTTTTAAATAAAAATATTAATTTTTAAAATATTCTATATTATTATAAAATATAATCTTTTAAATTTAACAAATAAACTTAAAAATAAAAGCTAATATTATCTTTTTAATATAACTATTTTTCGAAATAAAATATATTATTTTGTAAATATATATTTTTTTTTATAAATAATTGAAAAATTTATTATAAAATAAAAACTTTGCTCTATAATATAAATATATATATCGAATATTATTAATATTATTATTAAAAAAAGTCTTTATTAGTTTATTTAAATATTTATTTAAATATTTAATTTTAACGTTTTTAAAATCGAAAGTTTTATTATAAAATTTATAAAATATATTTATATTAATTACGATATATATATTATTATTATTTTTATTTAATAAAAGTAGCAAATTATTAGAATTAAATTAATAAAATAAATTATTTCTATTTTTTAAATTCGACTCGGCGTTATTAATAAAATATATTCTATTTTTCTTTTTTTTATTCTGATTTTTATTACGTTAGTTTTAATTATATTTTTTATTATTGCTTTTCTTTTTTTAAAAAAAGGTTTTATTTCGAAATTTATTTTTATTATCGAAATTGTTGCTATATAATTTATTATATTTATTATCGTTTTATTTGCTATATTTATAGTTTTTATAATTTTTATATTTATTATTATATAAATATTTAAATTAATTAAAATTGCTTCGGTTTTTATTTTTATAAATATTTTAAATTTTTATTAAAAAAAAAGTTTAATTATTATAATATAATTTATATATTTTATAAATATAGTTTTATTATTAAAAGCTAGAATTATTTTTTTTAGAAATAAATTTATAATAATTTATGTTATTATAAATATTTTTTATTAATTATTATTATTGCGTTAAAATATATATATTTTGTATATATAGCAAAATTTTTTTTAAAAATAGTTTAAAAAAGATATTTCGTTTTTATAAATATTATATAAACTGATTTTTTTACTTATATATTTTTTAATTATTTTGTTTATTTATATTAAAAATTTTGTTATAAAAGTTTCGGAAAATACCGAAAAACTATCGGCTTTTAATTTGCTTTTTTCTGCAAAAATAAACTCGTTATTCTATTATAATATAGCTAGGTTAGCAAAAAAAGTTAAAAATAATATAATTAATTATTATAAAACTATATTAACTAAAATCTCGTTTTTTTAAAAAAAATCTAATTTTTTTACAAAAATATATATATTTATAAAAATAATTTTATTATTTATAGTTATAAAACTAATATTAAAAAGATCTTTTTTATTTAAATTAAATATATCGATTTTATTATATTTAATTTTATAAATTTTATTAAAATAGCTTGATATTTTTATATAATAAGAAATTTTTTTATTAAAAAAATATAATTTTTTATATATATTATATATATTTAAAATATTATTTATAAAATTAATTCGGCATAATTTATTACGTTAGTTATAATATAGCTATAATAAGCTATTTTTATAATATTTAATTTAATATTAAAAATTTTCTATTTAAAAAACTGTAAATATCGGTTTATTTTAAATTTTTTATTTTAAGTTTAATAAAATATTTAATTAATATTATTTTTTTTTAATTATTATTTTATTTAAACGTTTAATTTTACTAAAATTATTAAAATTATTAATATAAATTAGATATTTAATTTTATAATATTTTTATTAATAATTAAATAAAAAAATTATTTAATAATAAAATATTAAAAAGCTAAATTTAGCTATTTAGTTATAAAAATAGTAGTAAAAAAAATTTGCATTTTTTATTATTATATCGATATTTTATTAAATTTAACGTTTTAATAATAATTTAAATTATAATTTTTTTAACGTTTTTAAAACAAATTTTTAAATTTTACTGAAAATTAGCTCGATAATAAATTAATATAATAAATATTAAAACGCTTTTATAAATATTTAAAACTATATTTATTTTATTTACGTCGATTTAAACAATAATTTTATAAATGATTTATAGCTTTTTTTAATTAAATTATTTGTTTATTTATTTTTTCTAATTATTTAAAAATTTCGCTATTTATATATATTTAATTTCTATTTATTTATATAATATTTTTTATTTATTATTAAAATATTTTATAAAAATAATTAACTATAATAAAATCGGCTTTAATTATTTTTAAAAAATATAATTTATTAAAAAACTAAAAAAATTTATAGCTTATTATATATAATTAGTCGCATTTTTTATTTTTAAAAATATTAATTTAAATATTAAAAAAAATCGTAACATTTAAATTTATTAAATTACGTTTATAAAATAATATTTTATTTAATTATTAAGCTAGTCGTTTTCAAATTAAAATATTAAAAAAGATTTTTTTCGAAATTCCGAATATTTTTTATTTAAAACTATGTTTATTAATATAAATAAATTTTAAATAAAATTTATATATAATAAAAAATAGTTATATCGGAAAAAAATTAAAAATATAATAATAAAAAAATTAAAATATCGTATTTAATATATAAATAATTAAAATAATACTTTATAATAAATATAAAAAATATATCTATTTTGTAATTATATATTTATAAACTATTAATATAATTATTTATAATTAAAATAATATATTTTCGAAAATAGCGTAAAAAAAAATAAAAAAAAACTCGTCGTTATTTCTACTTTAAGTCGTTGTTTCGAAATTTCCGCTTTTCGGAAATAGAAAATTAAATAAATACTACTATCGTTTTATATAAAACGAAATAGTTAAAAAAACCTTAATATCGATATTATAAATTTATAGTTTTATAACTTAAATTTAGTTAAGCTATAAAAAACGATATTTTTAAAATTAAATAATATTTAGCTAAAGTTTAAGATTTAAAAATTATAGTAATTACTTTTTTTAATAAATTGTTACCGGATATAATTATTAAAAATATATAATAAATTTAAGATATTTATAATCTATTTGAAGGCGCAAAAATAAATATTTAACACCATCTATTTATATGAAAGTATTATAAAAAATATTATATCTAATATTTATATAAAAGCGCTATAAAAAATATTTTAATACTATAAAAATTTAAAATCTAGCGTACGCCGCAAAATCAAATATTTTAAAAATAAATTCGATATAATCGTCTATACGTAAACGTAGCAATAATAATTTAAGAAAAAAAAAAACAATCGCTAGCTATTATTTAAAATACGATATTAAAGAAATATAAATATATATATTAATATTACGTATATTTATAATATAAATAAAAAAATACAAGGGCAAAGCCTTATATATAAAAGTACCTACTATATAGATATATAGGGCCCCGGCTTCTATTTTATTTAATCTAATCAACTTATCTAATTTACATCCACCCCTAGTGGGGCTGCCGCCCATATAGGCGCGCGTCAATTTTTGTCTATTAAATATTATTTATTTTATCAAAAAAATCGTTAATTTTAATGCTAATTTAATTAATTAAATTCCTTTTAATAAATTAAATTTATTATAAATATATTAATAATATTAAATTATAAATTTTAAATATTATTAAAAATTAATAATTTATTATATATAAAAAAAAATTTCCTTTTAAATTTATATAGTTTTTTTTATAATAAAATAGTTAATAATATTTATTTAAAAACTTTATTTATAAAGCTTTATTTTATAAACTATTTAATATTTTATAAAAGTTAATTTTTAAATAATTTTATTTTTTAAAAAAAATTTATTTATATTATATTTATTAATAATTATTTATATATTATAAAAATTATATATATTTTTTTTTATATTTTTATTTTTTTTTATAAATTATAAATTCGAATTATTAAATTTATTTTTAGTTAAAATTATAAAATGTTTTTTTTTTCATAATTTAATATATTTAACTATTATAATTGCTATTTTTAAAACTTTTATTTTTTAAAAAACCTACCTTTAAAGTTTTAAATTTTAAAAATAATACCAAAATAATATTCAATTCGAATAATAAAAATACTAAAACTTAAAAATTTCGATCTATAAATCGAAAATTAATATAATATTTTAAAATTTTAAAAATTATTAATTTATTTTTTAAATTTTTTAAAAGCAAAATTTTTTATAAATAAATAAAACTATTATATAAAATTATTTTAAATTTATGAACTTTTATTTAAATATTTAATAATAATAAAACTTTTTTATAAAAACTATAATATTTTCGTTTTGTTTTTTAATTAATAAAAATTTTATAAAATATTTTTTTTCGAAATATTTTATTTTATAGTAGGTTTAAATTTTTTTTTTTTTAAATTAATAAATAATAATTTTTACTTTTAAAAATTAGCTATTATTAAAATAATTAAAAGTTTACTAATTTTTTTAATAATTAAAAGTTATTTAAAAATTTTATATATTAAAATATTGAAAATTTATAGCTTTAATAAAACTATTTTTTTTTTATAAAATTAACTTAAATAAGCCGTAAATTTACTAAATAAATTTATATTTTTTTTAAAATTAGCTAAATTAGTAAATTTAAATAATTATACTTAATAAATTTATATTTAATTTAATTTATTTAAAATTTTATTATTTTTTAAATTTATAAAAAATCTAGTAATTATTTATATTTATAATAATATTAATTAAATTTTAATATTAATATTATTATAAAATTTTTTTAATAAAAAGACTTTAAATTTTATTTTATATAAATAATATTTTAAAAAATAATTTTTATATAAAATTTATAATATTTAAATAAAATAAAAAAATCGAATTTAAAACTTTTAATATTAAATTTAACAATTTAATAATAAAATTAGCTTTTTTAAATATAGTTTTAACGCAAATTAATTTAATTAATATTTATTTATATATTATAAAAAATTATTATATTTAATAAATTGTTAAAATTTATTAAACAATATAAATAATTTATAATATAATAAATTTAAAAAATTAATTCTTTTTTAAATTTTTAATAAACTTTTTTATAATAAATATATTTTAAAATTATAAAACGTAAAAATTTACTAAAATTAGTAAATTTAATAAAAATATTAAAATTAATAGAAAAATTCGAAAAAAAAAAGTTTTAAATCGAAAAATTTTACTATAAAAAATATTATTAAAAAAAATAGCAAATTTACTATTAAAAATTAATAATATTTATTATATTTTATAAAAATAATATATATTTTAAATTATAAAATATTTTTTTTTTTTTGAAATTTATTTAAAATTAAAATTAAGCTTTTTAATAAGAATAATAATTATTTAATTTTTATAAAATCGGTTAAAAAACTTATAATTTAGCTTTTTAAATTTAAATATATAGTAAAATATATTTTTTAAATTTTGAAAAATTAAAAAAATCTCGTTAATTATATTATTTACTTTAAAAAAAATTTACTTTAATTTTATAATATTAAAAAATTTTATTTATTTATTTGAAAAAGCGATTTTAATAAATTATTTATTAAAATAAATAAAATTAAACTTTTGGTAAAAAATGTTATAATTAAAATTATTTTACTAAAAAATCTTAAAATTTAGCAAATTTTAAAAATCAAAATTATTTAAAATATTATATATTATTGTTTTCAATTTAATAATAATATAATTTTTAAAATATAATATTATTAATAAAAAAGCTATTTAAAAAACTTTACTTTTTTTTTAAAAAAAAGAAAGAAAAAAATAAAACTAGCTTTTTTATTATTTTAATATTTATTAAATTTAAATTTTATTTCTAAATTAAAAAGCAAAAATTTAAATTATAATTATAAATTTTAAACAATTCTATAATTATTTTAATTTATTATATATTTTTTAAAAAATTTATTATATTTAAAATTTATACAATAAATTATTAAATAAAAGATTTTATTTTAAAATTATTATTTAATAATTTAAAAAATTTAAAAATTTTTAAAATCTAATTAAATAATATTAAAAATATAATTATAATAAAAATATTATGCTGAAGCTCTACTTCGGGGTTTTGTTTGTTGAGTGGGTGTGAGGTGTGGGGAAATTGGTCTAGTCGGAATGTTCACCCCAGAATTTTGTGCCTTATTTCTTGGCTTCTGATTGGCTGAAAAAAGCCTATAGGGTAAGTTCAGGGTAGATTAGGGTAGGTTTGGGGTAGCACTGCCCAGACTGCGCGCTAGTGTAGGCTTGTATGCCTTTATGGGCCTCGCAGGCCCTCTCATGCCTCCATGGGCCTCGCAGGCCTTCTTATGCCTCCATGGGCCTTGCAGGCCCTCGTATACCTCCATGGGCCTTGCAAGCCCTCTTATACCTCCATAGGCCTCGTATGCCTCCATAAGCCTTGCAGGCCCTCTCATGTCTCCAAAGGCTTCGTATGCCTCCATAGGCCTCGCAGGCCTTCTCATGCCTCTATAAGCCTTATATACCTCTATAAGTTTTGCAAACCCTCTCATATTTCTATAAGCTTTATATGTTTTTATAAATTTTATATATTTTTATATGTTTTATATATTTTTATAAATTTTGTAAATTTATTAATTTTATTATATTTTATTAGTTATATTAAATTAAATTATTATATAATTATATTCTATATAATAAAATAAATATTATAAATTAAATTAAATTAAGTTATATAAAACTATTTTTAATAATAATTTAAATTAAATAATTTAATTTATTTATAAAATAAATTTATAAATAAATAAATAAATAATTATAATAAA
>MU389117.1:0-12127 GCA_022578795.1 Xylariaceae sp. FL0255 | reverse complement strand
TTTAATATTTTTATATATATATTAATTTTAATATTTATTTATAATATAATTATATTATATATATTTTTTTATATTTTTATTAAATTTTATATTTATATTTATATTCTATTTTTTATTAAACTTTTTTAAAAATTTTTATTAATAAAAGTAGTTTATTAATTTAATTATTATTATTAAAAAAACTTTATTTATAGAAAATATTTATTTATTATAATTTATATTTTTAAATAAATATTTAAGTTTTTTTTAACAATTTCATTTATAATTATAATTATATAATATAATTATAAAATAAAAGCTTAAATTTAATAAAAATTATTATTATTATTATGTCTTTCGTTAGAAAGATTAGCTTAAACTCGCGCCCGTCACAGAAAAAAAATCTACCCCAGAACCCTTTGAATCTAGGCTTCTGATTGGTCAAAAAGAAAATCGATAGCTATTGGCTACAGGGCATGATTCTGTAGGCCCTGATTTGTGGGGCGATAAAGCCTGTAACTAATTTAATTGGCTACAAGCAGGCCGCGTACAGGGTAGGCCCTCTTAAATCAGCTAAAATTTTGAGACTCGATTTCGCGCACCTATCCTACGTAGCCTCTGATTGGTCAAAAAGAAAATGCATGCCTATTGGCTGCAGGCCTCGATTTTATGGGGCTTAAGGCCTGCAGGTGCCTGGGAGTGCCTGCGAGGCCCATGAAGGCATGCGAGGCCCTCTGAGTGTCATGGAGGCATGCAAGGCCCTCTAAGGCCCATGGAGTGCCTGCGAGTGCCTGGAAGTGCGTGTGTAGGCCTGGGAGTGCCTGAGAGGGCCTTTAAGTGCTATAGAGGCATACGAAGGCCTGCAGCTGGCAGCAGCTGGCTTAGTATAGCCACTTGGCAAGTGTTTCTTTCTGACGAAAGACCTCGCCCAACAAACCAAAGCTATTTGGTGTTCCCCAGTTATTATTATTATTATTATTATTATTATTATTATTATTATTATTATTATTATTATATTATCGATATAAATATATATAAAAAATATTTAAAATAATATAATTAATAAGGTTTACTAAGGGGTATTATATAAAATGTATATATTATATAATGTAAATAAAAGAAAAAAGGCTAAGCTAGCTTTTTTTAAAAGCACGCCTTTTATAAAAGTGCACCTTTTATTTAATCACTAAGTGGGGTAAGTCCCACTTATTTAAGCGCTAGCGCGCTTAACGTTAATACGTTATATTTATGCTATATTTAATAGATCCCCCCATTTACACGTATTAATAATATAGTTAATTTTAATAATATTAATAATATATATAAATAAAAAACTATATATATATAAGTATTTTAAAAAATATATTATTTACTTTTATTTTATTTTATTTAATTTATAATAAATAAGTTTATTATTTATTTAAATAATAGCTTTAATATTTTTTAACATTATATAATAAATATTGTAATATAAAAAAAAGTTTATTAATTTTAATAAATATATAATTAATATTAAATAATAAATAACAAAATGTTAAAAAATAATAATATATAATAAAATATATATAAATTTATAAAAACATTTTTAAATTTATAAATAAAAATAAAATAATATACTTATATAAATAAATTGTAATTAATTAAAAAAAATAAAAATATTTTTAATATAGTAAAAATTGCTGTTAAAATAAAATATATAAGCTTTTAAAAACTTTTTTAAAAATACTTTAATATATATAAAATATATTAATATATATAAATATAAAAAAACCTATAAATATAAAAATATATAAAAATATATAAATATAAATAAATGTAATAATATATATAAATGTTTTTAAAAGCTTTAAAAATAAAGCTTATTAAAAGGTTAAAAAAAATATTATATAATTTTAAATATAAATTTTTTAATAATGTCCTTTAAAATATAGTTAATATAATAAAATAATCGAAATTAAAATAATTAAGTTTAAGTAATATAATTAAATAATTAATAAAATAAGTAAAAATAAGTAGAAATAATAAGTTTTTATTACTAATTTTAGGTTTTAAAAGTTAAAACAGCTGAAATTACTTTTTTAAAAATTTTTCTCTTTTTTATTACTTTTAAAAAAATGCTTTTTTATAAATAAACATATTTAATAAACTTAAAAAGCTAAATTATAATAAAAATAAACTAAATAAATTGTTAATAAATGTTAAAATTTAAAAGGTTTTAAAAATTTATTAAAGGATTTTTAATAGCTTTATAAAATATAATTAAAGCTTATATTATTTAAAATTAAACTATATTATTATAAAAAAACGCAGTTATTATATAATATTATAAAATATTACTATTTAATATTTTTTATAAAAACTAACAATAATAATAAAATTTTATAATATTATATAGTAATTATGTTTTTTTATAATAATATAGTTTAAATTTTAATAATATAAATCCTAGTTATATTTTATAAATTTATTAAAAATCCTTTTATAAATTTTTGAAATTTTCTAAATTTTAATATTTATAATAGTTTATTTTTATTATAATTTACCCTTTTAATTTTAAAAATTAATTATTAAAGTTTTTTAAAACTTACTAAATTTGTTTATTTATAAAAAAATATTTTTCTAAAAATAACGAAATTAAAAAGATTTTTAAAAAAAATAATTTCGGCTATTTTTAATATTTAAAACTTAAAATTAATAATAAAAATTTATCACTACTATTTATTTTTATTTATTCTATTAATTATTTAATTATATTATTTAAATTTAATTATTTTAGCTTTAGAATTTTTATTATATGGAACACGGTGCTAGGGGGTGTAGGTGTATATGTTAATATTACGTATATTAATGATGTAGAAGAGAGAGTGCAAGGATAGGGCTCTATACGTAGAGGCACCTACCATATAGATGTATAGGGCCTCGGCTACTATTTTATCTAATTTAATCAGCTTATTTAATCTACATCTACCTTTAGTAAAGCTGCTGCCTATATAAATATACGTTAAATACAGGCTATACAAAAAAGACTTATTACTTTTAACAAGCTATATATATAGTATAACTTTTCTAGTATTTATATATTATCTATTTCGTATTTTACAAGCTATTATAACGACAAAATTAATCCCTACGGTGCCGTCCGCTACGTCGTAGGCTTTTTTATATGTCGTTTTGTATATCTTTATCCTTATTTAGATTCAGATCTACTTTACGCAAGCAACCGCAGCTATATTTAAACGCGTTTATATTATTGATTTGTTTTTATTTATCTAAAGCTTTTTTGGTACGAAATTCGGAAATAGGAGGTTTTTTTTCTCATCGCTTTTAGTATTTTTTTACGATATTTTGTACATTTTACAATTGCTATTTACTACGCTACTAATTATTTTAGTATTTATATTATTTTTATTTAACTAAATATTTATATTTAGTATAAATACGATCGAGCCAATATTTTACGATACACTTTATTTCGAATAATTTGCCTTTTTTTTTAAGGTCCAATTAATCGTTTTCTACAAAACCGAAAGCCAAGATTATACAGTAAAATAAATTAGTACTATTTAATATTAGTAAAAAATATATAATTAAAATAACTAGGTAAATATTTCATTTTTTTAGTAACTTTAATTTATAAACAAAACGTCTAACTTATCGGATAACTTTAAAAAATCCTGCCTTTTATTGTAAAAATTTATATAAAAAGTTACTAAAAAAATAATAGCTTTTATATAATTATAAATAGACTTTATCTTTTAAATTAAACTTTATAAAAATATGCTCTTTATTATAGTAAAATTTATTTTATAAAAAAGCAAAGTTTATTGCAAATTTTGCGTTTTTACGTAGATTTTTTCGTAAATATTTAATATTTTCGATTATTAGACTAGTATTAATTAAAATATCAACAGAATTAGGCAATTAAAAGCCGAACAATAGTTTATAAAATAAAAAATCGATTGCCTTAAAATAGGCGCTATTCAAGTTCTATTATAAAATAGATAATACGTTTATTTAATTTTTATCCAAATACATAAAATAATAATAGTATATTGCTAATTTTATTATTCGATTTTTGCTTTTAAATAGTTTATTATTTTATAAATAATAAACCGTTATTATTAAAAATTTATAGCTTAAACTTTTTTAAAATCTGTTCTAAAAGTTAGAAATAAATTTATTGTCGTAGTTAAATATAATTTTTATAAATATATTCCAATCGTTTAATAAAATTTATTAGGTAAGTACTTAAATTTAGTTTTCCGTTTTATATTTAGTATTACTTAGTATTAAGAAAATACGTTTAAAAATTACATATATTACTATTATTAGAAAATTTAAATAGTTATAATTTTTAAATTGCTATATTAATCTATTTACGGCTATATTTAATATATTTATAATAAAATTAAAAGCAATTATTTTTATAAATTTAATATTTTAAAGCCTAATTAGTTTATAATTGCCGGTAGGTAACTTATTATTATTATAGTTTAATTAATATATTATATAATAAGTTATATAAATTTTAATTTTTTTAATTTTCCGAACTATTAAATATTTAGTAAATTTTTAAGATATACGTTTTTTTTTAAAATAATATTTATTATTGTAAGCTATTATTATAAATATACCGATTAAGTTTTTTAATATATAAAGTTTATATTTTTTTTGTCGGTTAATATTATATAGTAATTTTTTTTTAAATATAAAAAAGTGCTCGAGATAAGAAAAGTTTTTAGTATTTTCGTTAAGTTTTTTATATATAATATTTTAGATTTTTTTATACTTTTTGTTTTTTTAATATTTTTTAATAAGGTCTATTCAGAAGTTTTTATATATAAAGGTTTTAAATATATACTATATAGTATTTAAAATAGGCTTTTTATTTATACATTAAATCTTGCTATTTACGATAATATTATTTATTATTTTTAAACAATTTAAGGCGTCGGAGACGAAATTTTTCGCTTTAAGTAGATAATAGATTTATAAGCTATATTAAAATAAATAAATTAAAAAATTTGTTAAACGTTTATTCACTCGATTTATAGAAATAATATTAAAATTAGTTTAATTAAAAATATTTTTAATTATATTATAATTAATAAATATAACTATCTATTTAATAAATTTAACTATGGTTCGGAAATAGCGGTAGGTTTATATAATATAAATTATTTTTATTTTTGATAGTTTATATTTAAATTTAAAGCCAGAAATGTATCGATTTAAAAATATAACAAATTCGATTTAGGTAGCAAAAATAGGGGTTTTAAAATTCTAAATATAGCTATTTTTAAAATAATATATTATAATACTAAATTTGCGTTTAAAAAAAACGTTTAATTATATAAAAAAATCCTTATTAAAATTTTAATAAAATAATATAATATATTAAATTAAAAGGTTTTAACAGTTTTTAAAAGATTAAAAAAATTTTTCGATAGGATTAAAATAGGTAGATTTAATATAAGCTATTTTTTTGCTTAAGTTTTTCGTTTTTAAGCAACTTTTAAGCCGTTTTTTTGCTAAAAGTTTAGTTTTCTGCTTTTAAAGAAGCTCGATTATTTTAATATAATATAGTAGTATTAATCGTAGCTGTTTTGTTAATTTAAGATATATTTTAAAAACTTTTAATTAATTAGGAAATACTAATTTTTATAAAGCTTTTAGTTTAGTTTCTATAGTAAATAAGCTAAAAGCGTCTATTCGGAATTTTAATAAATTAATGGAGAAGTAATTTAAAAAAGATTTCAAAAAGTTAATAAAAATTCCTTTATTTCGAAAGAGGGAAAAGATCATTTATAGATATCGTTTATAGTTTTTTTTATTATTAGAAAAAATGATAATATTATCGATAAAAATGCGGTAATAGTTATTATAGTTTTTTTAGAAACAATTTATATAACGTCAAATATATATAAGTAAATTTTTATAATTTATAATAAAAACCTTAAATTTTTCTAAGCTTTTAAACGTTATAATTATAAAACGGTCCCGATAATTAAAATAAACATTAAATTAGTAAAAAAAAATTTTTATATTTATTATTATTAAATACAGTTTATTTTTAATAAATTAAATTATTTTAATTTATAATAGTAGAAAATAATTATCCGATATAGCAATTTTATTTAATAATCGTAAATTAATAATAAAATATATTTTTAGTTTATTTTTAACTATATATTATATAATAAAATAAAAATATATAAAAATATCGTTTTAGTAATTTATTTTATACGATTTTATTTATAAAAAAAATTAAAGATTTTATTAATTTTAGCTCTGTTTTTTAAATTTAATAGATAGCTACGGTTATTAAATTTATAATTTTACTATTTTTTTATAAATAGGATTTTTATTTATTAATTAATAAGTATTAAAATTATATTTTAGTCTATTTATATTTTAAAAATATTTTTAAATAAAGCTATAATTTTTTTTTCTATATTAGTTAAGTTTATATAGATAATTTAGCTATTTAATTTTTTGATTTTTTTATCGATTTTAGGTTTTTTAATATTTAAAGTCGAATAAATTTCCGATATATATAGTTTTAAAATATTATTATCGTTACTAATTAGTAAAAATATATCGTTAGCTAAAATTAAAATATAAAAAAATATTTATAGTATTTTTATATTTAAATTAAAATAAATTATTATTTAATTATTATATAGTTTGTATTTTTTTAAAACTGTTATTAAAAACGTAGAAATAATTTTGCTAGAAAGTATCTTTTATAAAACGGAAGTTATAGTATATTTTTTGTTAATATTATAAAAAATTAGCGCCGATACTGTAGCTAGTAATAGATTTATATTTTTAATAATAAAGAAGAATTTAGCTATAGTCGTAGTTATAGTAGTTGTTTAAATTATTTTATTATAAATTAAATGAAAAAAGTTAATATATTTTTATTTATTAATAGTATTTATTTAAATATTTTTATAAATTTTAGTTATTTTAAATATAAAATTTATTATAAATATAATTAAAAAAATATTTAAATAAACTAAAGTTACTATTAATTTATTATTTTAAAATTTATATATAAAATTTTTATTTAGTAATAAAAAAATATATTTAACGAAAACGTTAAAAATTTAACTAAGTTTAAAGATTATATTTTGTAATAAAATTATTTTTTAAATGTAAAAATTAAATTAAAGCTAAATATAAAAGTTAATAAAAAAGTCTTTAACAGTATTAAATTTAAAAATATATTTAAAGAAATTAATAATAATTCTATAATTATTAAAGAAGTTTATTTTTAATAAAACGTTAGCGCCGATATTTTTTTTAAAAATTTAAACTAATACATTTATTTTTACTAGTATTAAATTTTTGTTATAATTATATTTTTCTAAAAAAAATAAAAAACAAATTTTACGATAATATTTAATTTTAATATTTAATATATTTATAAATTTTTTAAGTATAATTTTTTTTATAATATAAAGAATTTTTTTTAAAAAGCTGCGAAAAATAAAACAACGCCTAGATTTAATATTAAAATAAATAAAAATAGACTATTTATTTAAGCTTTTTTATATATTTATTTTTAAATAAAAATATTAATTTTTAAAATATTTTATATTATTATAAGGTATAATTTTTTAAATTTAGCAAATAAATTTAAAAATAGAGGCTAGTATTGTTTTTTTAATATAACTATTTTTTAAAACAAGATATATTATTTTATAAATATATATTTTTTCTTTTAAATAATCGAAAAATTTATTGCAAAATAAAATTTCTTTTTTATAATATAAATATATACGTTAAATATTATTAATATTGCTATTAAAAAAGTTTCTATTAGTTTATTTAAGTATTTATTTAAATATTTAATTTTAACGCTTTTAGAATTAAAGGTTTTATTATAAAATTTATAAAATATATTTATATCGATTATAATATATATATTATTATTATTTTTATTTAATAAAAATAGCAAACTATTGGAATTAGATTAATAAAATAAATTATTTTTATTATTTAAGTTCGATTTAGCGTTATTAATAAAATATATTTTATTTTTTTTTATTTTTATTCTGCTTTTTATTGCGTCGGTTTCGATTATATTTTTTATTATTACTTTTTTTTATTGTCGGAATCGTCGTTATATAATTTATTATATTTATTGTCGTTTTGTCTATTATATTTATATCTTTTATAATTTTTATATTTACTATTATATAAATATTTAAATTAGTTAAAATTGCTTTAATTTTTATTTTTATAAATATTTTAAGCTTTTGTTAAAAGAAGAGGTTTAGTTTTTATAATACGATTTATATATTTTGCAAATATAGTTTTATTATCGAAAGCTGGAATTATTTTTTTTATAAATAAATTTATAGTAATCTATATTACTATAAAAACTCTATATTAATTGCTATTATTATATTAAAATATATATATTTTATATATATAATAAAGCTTTTTTTAAAAATAGTTTAAAAAAAATGCCTCGTTTTTATAAATATTATATAGATTAATTTTTTTATTTGCGTATTTTTTAGTTATTTTATTTATTTATATTAAAAATTTTGCTATAAAAGCTTCGGAAAGTTTTAAAAGATTATCGGTTTTTAATTTATTTTTTTTTATAGAAATAAATTTATTATTTTATTATAATATAGCTAAGTTAACAAAAAAATTTAGAAACAACGTAATTAATTGTTATAAAACTATATTAGTTAAAGTCTCGTTTTTAAAAAAAAAATTTAATCTTTCTATAAAAATATATACGTTTATAAAAATAATTTTGCTATTTATAGTTATAAAACTAATATTAAAAAGATCTTTTTTGCTTAAATTAAACGTATTAATTTTGTTATATTTAATTTTATAAATTTTATTAAAATAGCTCGATCTTTTTATATAATAAAAGGCTTTTTTATTAAAAAATATAATCTTTTATATATATTATATATATTTAAAATATTATTTATAAAATTAATCTAGCGTAATTTATTATATTAATCATAATATAGCTATAATAAGCCGTTTTTATAATATTTAGCTTAATATTAAATATTTTTTATTTAAAAAATTATAAATATTAGCTTATTTTAAACCTTTTATTTTAAGTTTAATAAAATATTTAGTTAATATTATTTTTTTAATTATTGTTTTATTTAAACGTTTAATTTTATTAAAGCTATTAAAACTATTAGTATAAATTAAATATTTAATTTTATAGCATTTTTATTAGCAATTAGGTAAAGAAAATAT
This sequence comes from Xylariaceae sp. FL0255, assembly GCA_022578795.1. NCBI lineage: Eukaryota > Fungi > Ascomycota > Sordariomycetes > Xylariales > Xylariaceae > Xylariaceae sp. FL0255. The sequence goes on along the minus strand of MU389117.1, from coordinate 2,899 downwards.
TTAGTAATAAAACGCCAAAAGGTTAAATTTAGCTATTTAGTTATAAAAACGGTAATAGGAAAACTTAAATTTTTTATTATTATATCGATATTTTGCTAAATTTAATATTTTAGTAGTAGTTTAAATTATAATTTTTTTAGCGTTTTTAAAATAAATTTTTAAATTTTACCAAAGATCGGTTTAGTAACAAATTAATATAATAAATATCGAAACGTTTTTATAAATATTTAAAATTACGTCTATTTTATTTATATTAATTTAAATAGCAATTTTATAAACGATTTATAGTTTTTTCTAATTAAGCTATTTATTTGTTTATTTTTTTTAATTATTTAAAGATTTTACTATTTATATATGCCTAATTTTTGCTTATTTATATAATATTTTTTATTTATTATTAAGATATTTTATAAAAATAATTAACTATAATAAAATTAGTTTTAATTATTTTTAAAAAATATAGTTTATTAAAAAATTAAAAAAATTTGTAGCTTATTATATATAATTAGTTACGTTTTTTATTTTTAGAAATATTAGTTTAAATATTAAAAAAACCGGCTTTGTTTAAGTTTTTTAAATTATATTTATAAAATAATATTTTATTTAATTACTATACTAGTTATTTTTAAGCTAAAATATTAAAAAAGATTTTTTTCGAAATTTTAAACGTCTTTTATTTAAATTTAGATAATCCGTTTTATTTTCTATTATTAAAAAAAAAATAATTAAGCGTTATAGAATTGTTTTTATTCGAAGTTATATTTACTAATATAAATAGGTTTTAAATAAAATTTATATATAATAAAAAATAGTTATATCGAAAAAAAGTTAAAAATATAGTAATAAAAAAATTAAAATATCATATTTAATATATAAATAATTAAAATAGTACCTTGCAATAAATATAAAAAACGTATTTATTTTACGGTTATATATCTATAAATTGTTAATATAACTATTTATAATTAAAATAATACGTTTTCGAAAATAGCGCGAAGAAAAGTAGGAAAGAGCTCGTCGTTATTTTTGCTTTAAATTGCTGCTTTGAAGTTTCCGTTTTTCGGAAATAGAAAATTAGATAAATACTACTATTGCTCTATATAAAATAGAATAATTAAAAAAACCTTAACGTCGGCGTCGTAAATTCGTAATTTTATAATTTAAATCTAGTTAAACTATAAAAGACGATATTTCTAAAATTAAGTAATATTTAGCTGAGGTTTAAGATTTAAAAGTTGTATTAATTATTTTTTTATAGGTTATTGCTAAATATAACTATCGGAAATATATAGTAGGTTTTTAAGGCATTTATAATCTACTCGAAAGCGCAAAGGTGAATATTTAATACCGTCTGTTTATACGAAAGTATTATAAAAGATATTATATTTAATACCTGCATAAAAATGCTGCAGAAAATGCTTTAATACTACGAGAGTTTGAAATCTAGCGCACGCCGCGAAATTAGATATTCCAAAAATGAGTTCGGTATAATTGTCTGTATATAGACGCGGCGATGACAACCTAAAAAAGAAAAAAACAATCGCTAGCTACCATTTAAAATATGATGCTAAGGGGTGCAAGTGTATATGCTAATATTACGTATATTAATGATGTAGAAGAGAGAGTACAAGGATAGGGCCCTATATATAAAGGCACCTACTATATAGATGTGTGGGGCCCTGGCTGCTATCTTATCTAATCTAATCAGCTTATCTAATCTACATCCACCCTTGGTGGGGCTGCCGCCCATGTGGGCGCGCGTCATTATATTAGCTATATTTTAAAAAATATTATTAAAAAAATTATATTTAATATTATATAGTATTTTTTTTAATTTTTTAATAAATTATAAACTTAATATTTAAATATTAAATTTAAAATTATATATTAATTATTGATTTTTATTATAAATTTTACTTTTTTTAATATTTTTAATAATTTATTATAAAAGATTTTTTTTTTATAATAACCTATTTTATAATTATATTAATATTATAAAATATTATAAATATTAAAAAAATAAAATAGAAATTTATTTTATTTTTTTTATTTATTTTAAATTTTTTTACTAGTCGAGTTTTTATTTTAAAAAGTTATATTAAAGTTTTAATAATAATTTTTATAAAAATTTAGTTAAATTTTACGAAAATAATTTAAAAATTAAAGATTTTTATAGAAAAAATTTTGCTTACTAAAATTTTAAAATTTAAAAGTTTTATTTTAAATATTATAAATATTTTTAATTTATTTAAACTTATTATTGTTAAATTTAATAAATTTATTAGTAAATGTTTTAATTTATATTAAATATTGAAATTATAAAAATATAAAATAATTTTTTTTATATAAAAAGTTAAAAATATTACTATATTTTTTAATATAAAAAATTCTAATATTTTTATTATATTTATTAAATTTTTTAATATAATAAATAAAAAAATAGCAAAAAAAATAACTAAATGATTATATTTTTTTAATAAAAGCGCTAAATTAATTAGTAAATTTAATTATTTTACTTAATTTTAAAAATTATAAATAGCTTTTTAAACTATTAATTATAATATATTTTTAAAAAATTTATTAATAGCAGTTATTTTAAAAAATAAAAATAAAGTTATTATTTTTATTATATTTTATAACTTTTTTTTTTTAATAGTTAAAAATATTATAATTTTTTCTACAAATTTTATAAATTTTTATAAATTTTTAAATAAAAAATTTTAAAACGATTTTATCTAAAAATTTAATTTTTTTAAATATAATCAATTAATTAAAATTATTAGATTTAATATTAAATTTAATAATTTAATAGTTTAATTAAATTATTATAAAACTAATATATTTTTTATAAATTAATATAATAATTATTTTAAAATATTAAAAAATTATTATAATATTT
>MU389116.1:0-12292 GCA_022578795.1 Xylariaceae sp. FL0255 | reverse complement strand
AATTGGTCTGGTCGAAATGTTCCTTTTAAAAAACCTATTGGTGATGTATAGTTAAGTAGAACTTCAGGGCCACGCCACCCAAGGGGGGGCCTCACCAGTATATGCTTTATTTAATATAGTTATATCGTTTTAAAATATAATAACTCGACAAATTCGAGCATCGAGTCTATCGAATTTATTAATTTGATAAAATAAAGCGCCAAATTTATCGAATTATTTAGCTCGAGTAAATATTTTATTTATTTTAAGCTATTTTTAAACTAGCAAAAATATATAAATAAATCTAAAACTTTTATATTTAGTTTTTTTTTTAGTTTTTTTTTTAGCTATTAATTTTATATTAAATATTATTTTTATTTTAAATTTTATTTATTTATATTATTTTAAAATAACGGATTTTTTTTATATAATAGTAAAAATATTTATAAGCTTTTTAATAAATATTTTTGGTTATTTTTATTATTATTTATAAATTAAAATTTTAATATAGCTATATATTTTAAAAAATAATAATATTTATTATATTTTAATAGTTCTTTAATTAATAAAAAAATAATTAAATTTAGTAATTTAATTTAAATATAAACAATTTAAAATAAAAGAATAGTAAAATTATTAATAATAGTTTACGAAAAAGTTAATATTTTATATTTTCCGAAAAAAAAAAAATACTATTTCTAGTAAAATATAAATATTAATTAATAATATTAATAATAATAAAAAATTAAACTAATTAGTAATAATGAATATTTTTTATATTTTTAATAGTTATATTAGTTAATATAATTTTAGTATTTTTATTTTTTTTATTATAAATATTATAATAATAAAATTATTAAAATAAACTATTATAAAAATATTAATAATTTAAAAAATAATTTACTAAAATAATTATATTAGCTAAACTAATTATAATAATTAATATATTAATTATTTTAATATTTTTATAACGAATTATAAATTCTATTTTATTAATAGTTTTAATAATTATAATTATTAAAATATTAGCAAATTAGATAAAAAAGTTAAAATTTAAAAAAAAACTTTATTATGTTTAATACTAAAATTTTAGCTTAAAAAATTTTAATAAATATTTTTTATAATAGTATTTTTAAATAAAAGCTATAAATTTATTTAAATAAAACTTTATAATAAAATAATAAAAATAGAAAATTTTTTTATTTAAATAAAATTTTATTTAAAATTTTATTAAAACTTTTTTACTAATAAATATTGAAAAATTATAGTAATATTATAATTTTTAGCAAAAAAATATTTTTTTATAATTTAAACTAATTTTTAAAATTTTTTTCGAAAGGTTTATAATTATAATAAAATTTAAAAATGAATATATTTTTAATAAATATAAAAATTTTGAAAAAAAAACTAAAAATATTATATAAAAACTCCAACAAAATATAAAATACAAAAAAACGATTATACCGTTTATAATAAATAAAATTAATAACTAATTATATAGTTAAATTTAAACGACTAGTTTCAATTTTAAAATTATTTAAATAAGTTTTATATTTTTTTTTATAGTAAACTAAAAATTTAAATATAAAATAATTTATATAAAAAAAAGAAACCTAATAGTTTTAATAAATATATCGAATTTATAGTTACGATTAACCGAAAAAACTTTGATAAATATTTAAAAAAGAAAAGATTTACTAAAAATAAAAATAGCAAAAACTCGAAATTTAATAAAAAAATAAAAAAATTAAAAAAATTAAAACTATATCCAAAAATAATCAGCAAAATAAGTCATAAATTAAATATTTTAAATATAGCAAAAAAAAAAATACTATTAAAAGAAATACTGCTAAAAAAAGTCTAGATATAAAAAAAAAAAGATTTCTTAATTTTTAAAAAAAAATATAGTTTTAAAAATCTATAAAAATAACGAAAAAAATGATATTTCCAAAGCAGAAAAATCGTCTTTTAATATCGAAAACTAATATATTATAATAGTTTTTTATTAAAAAAAAAAAAGGTTTTTATAAAATAATATAAAATTTATTAAAAAATAATTTTTAAAATATATAATAAATATTTAAAAAAACTTAAATTTTTAGTAATAATTAAATTAAAATATATATACTATAATTTTTCTATTTATTTTAAATATTTTTTCAAAAAAAACTCGTTTATAAAATATTATATTAAAGTTTTTATATTTTTTATAAATATTTAATATATTAATATATTAAAAATAATAGTAAATATTATTTTAAAGTTTATATTATAAAAAATAAATATTTTAAAATTTATAATATATATTTTGAAATTAAAATAAATAAAAAAACTATTTTTTAAAAATATATATATTATATAATTATAATTTATAATTAATATAAGTTTTATTTATAAAAAAACTTTAATATTTATAAAAAAAAATTATTTTTAAAAAATTAAACTATATTAATAATAATATTATAAAAAAAATACGGAATTTAAAAACTATAAATATATTTATATTTAAAATATTTTAAAGCTTATTTTTAATATATAAAAATAAAAATAAATTAAAAAATTATTAACTAAAAATATTTTTATTATATTATTAGTTATTATAAAAAATATTTAAAACTATTTTATTTAATTAGTTAAAAAAAATAAAAAAACTATATAAACGATAAATATTTTAAATATATTGAATAAAAAGCAAAAGCTTAAAAAAAGTTTTAACTAAAAAAAAAGCAAAATTTTCGTTAATAAAATAACGATAATTTATATTTATTAAATATTTATAAAAAATTAATATTAGCTAAAAAAAAAAAAAAAAAAATTAATATTAAATAACAAAAATATACTATAAAAATTTTGATTAATTATAGTTTTTAAATTAATATTATATTTTTAAAAATAGCTAAAAATTTTAAAATATTATAATAATATTAAAAAAAGGTATATAAAATAAAAAATATTAATAAATAAATCGTTAAATATAATAAAAAAAAAGTTTAATAAAAAACTAGCTTTTTAAAATTTAATATACAAAATTATTAATTTATATAAACTTTTAATATTATAAATATATTAATATATAATATAATTTTAAACTTATTATAACTAAAAAACTATAATTTTATTATTAATTAAAAATAAAATTTTCTATAATAATTAATAAAGCAAATTTATTTAATATAAATTATTATAATAAATTTATTAAATATATTATTTAAATATTATAAATATAAAAAAGTTTTTTTTAAAAAAAATAAAAAAAAAAGTTATTATTATATAATTAATAAAATTATAAAATATTTATTAAAAATAATTATTATTTTAAGTTATACCAAATATATTATATAAATTTAAATAAATTTTAAATTTTATAAAAATAGATATAAAAAAATTTTAAAAAAAAGATTTTAAAAAATCTAATTTATTTATAAAATATTTAGTTATTTTAGTTTTAAAAATAAAAAACGAAAAATAATAATTTAATAAAAAAAAATAACTAATATATCGACTAGTAATAAACTATTAATAACTAAACAATATTATAAAAAAAAATATTAATAAAATAAAATAGTTTATAATTTTAAATATTTAATTATATTAATAAAATTTATTAATATTTTAGCAAATTTTTAATATATAATTATAACTATTTTTTAAAAATCTTGAAACGAACTTGTTTTTATTTATTTAGACAATATTTTTATATATTTTTTTAATTTTAATATATATAAAAAATATATATAATTAATATTATAAATTTTATTAAAAACTAAACTTTTAGTAAACGAAAAAAAAGTATATAGTATATTTAAAAAATCTATTTTTTCGGATTTATTATTATTTTTTAAAATACTCAAATTTAAAAATCTAAAATCGATATTATTAAAAAATAGGTTTTATTAAAACGAGTTATTATTATAAATATATATTAAATATTAAAAATTTTTAATTCTATATAATTATTAATTATTAATTATAGCAAAATTGCAAAATTATTCTTAATTTTAATTATTAAAAATTATAAAAATCGGATATTCGAAATATTTAAAAAAATATAAATAGTTTTTATTAAATTAAAAAATAAAATTACGAAATAATCTATTTCAAAGCTGCTAAACTATAAAAAAAAAAGATTTAAAATAAACGCTTTAAATAATATTATTACCGGAGTTTTTAAATAATAAAAAAATAATAAAAAATAGTATTTAATAATATATTATTTAAAAATATTATAAAACGTTATATTATATTATTTTATTTATAACAAAAAAATTGTTAATAATTATTATAGCTTTTAAAATATAAAAACTTTTTTTTATAAATATTAAAAAACTTTTTAAAATTTATTTAATTTATAATTCTAAGAACTATTAATAAAAAATATAAAAATTAGATAATTTTTTTATTTAAGTTTAATTTTAAAATTTGTTATATTAAAAAAAAAAAATATTTAAATAAATATTTTTAATTGAAAAAAAATTTATAGTATTAAAATATTTAAAAAAAATATCTAACATTTTTATTTTTAAAAAAACGGAAATTTAAATATTAAAACTATTATTAAAAATTTTATAAATAATATAAAAAAGTTTTATAATATTTATAATAAATAAAAATAATAAAAATTTCGATAATTTAATAATTAACAAAACGATTATTTTATATATTAAAAAAAAATCTATATTTTTAAAACTTTTTAACAATAATTTATTAAAAATTTTTATAAATATTTATTTTATTAATATTAAAAAAACAGTAAAATTTTATTTAAACTTTGCCAAAATCTTAATTTTTTTAATATAATTTTTATTAAAAAAATTATTTAAAAATATAATTTTTATTATAAAACTAAATATAATAAATATAAACTATATAGTTTATTTTAATTAATTATATTTTTAACTCGAATTTAAAAAATTATTATTTTCGATTTTATTACCAAATTTTTTAAATTTAAAAAACCTATAATTTAAATAAAATATAATAATATATTTATTATAATAAATAAATTTATAAAAATAGCTAAATTTATATTATATATAAAATTTAACTAATTAATATAAAATTTTTAAAAAATTTATTATAGATAAAAAGTTTAAAATAATATTTAAATATTAATAATTATTTATAAAAATATTTAAATCGAAATATCGTTTTTTTACTATTTACTATTTTTAAATAAATAAATAAATTAAAATTATTAACTAAACTATTAAAATATATTTTTATTATTATATTAATAATTAATAAAATAATTAAATAAAAAAACTATTTATAATAAAATTTATTTATAATAATTTAAATAACGAATTATTAAAAATATTATTTTATAAAACTAATCATAAATTTAATTTAAAATTTTACTAAATATTATTTTAAAAAATTAACGCATTTTTTGCTAAAATATAAATAAAAAATGTAATTAGTTTATAATAATAATTATAACAAAAATTGATTTTTTTCTAAAATAAAATAAAAACTTACTACAATAAAAAAATATTGCCAAAACTAACTTTAAAAAAAGAAAATAAAATTTATTTATTTTAAAAAAATATTAAAATAAAACGGCCTAATATAAAATTCGATTTTAAAAAACTTAAACTATTTAAAATTAATAAAATCTTTTTAAAAACTAACTATTATTTATTATTTTTTTTATAATAAAAATATATTTAATTTTTTATATTTTATTTTTTAAATTAGCCTATTTAAATATTAAACTAAAAATTATTTTAAAAATAAAATCCGATTAAATAAAATATAATATTAAAAAGTTTTTAAATTTTCGTTAATAAAAGAAAATTTTTTTAATATTTAATTAAATAAAAAGATTTTCTGCATTTATAAAATATTTAAAAATTTAAAAAATACTTAGCAAACGTACCGAAAATTATTATATAATATTACCGATATTATTTAAATCGGCCGTAGCTATAAAAATAAAGTCGATTATTTAAAAAAAAAACTCGAAAACGTTTTAGTTAAAATTAATAAAAATAGTAAACTAATTTTTTTATATTTAAATTTTTTGCTATTTTATATTTTTTTTATGCTTTTTTTTCTATTTATTTTAATTTCTTTTAAACTATTTAAACTTTTAATAATAGCTGTTGTAATTTTTTTATACTATAATTTCTTTTATTTTTTTATTTTTTTCTATAAAAATATTAATTTTATTTTCCAATTTTTAATATTAAAATATTATATAATATATTTATTTTAAATTTATATTTCTAATATCGTAATTTAATTTATTTATATTAATATAATTTAAATATCGATCCGAATTAATTAATATAAAATATTTTATATTTCGATAAACATATTAAAAATAAAGAACTATTTTATTAAGATTTAACGTAATTGATAAAAAAAAAAAAAACTTTTTATTGCGACTTTTATTTGAAACGCAATAAATAAGGTTTTAATTTTTCTATTTTTTTTTCAATATAATAAATTAATATTATATAGTAAAAATAAAAAATAGAAAAAACGAATTTATAAAAATAAACAAATATTAGCCTATTTATTATTAAAACGACAAAATATATATAAAAAAAAAAATATTATAAATTTTAAATTAAATCGGCTAGTTTATTATAATAATTTAATAAATATAAAAAATAATAATTTTAATATAAATATATATTTTATTTAATATAATTATATTATTTTAAAATATAATAATTCGACAAATTTAAATATTCAATTTATCGAATTTATTAAATTATTTAGTTTAAATAAATATTTTATTTATTTTAAACCACTTTTAAACTAATAAAAATATATAAATAAATTTAAAACTTTTATATTTAGTTATTTTTTTAGTTTTTTCTTAGCTATTAATTTTATATTAAATATTATTTTTACCTTAAATTTTATTTACTTATATTATTTTAAAATAACGGATTTTTTTATATAATAGTAAAAGTATTTATAAACCTTTTAATAAATACCCCTAGTTATTTTTATTATTATCTACAAATTAAAACCCTAATATAACTATATATCCCAAGGGATAACAGCGCTTGTTATAGTTACACTTAATTAATAAGTAGGTTTTAATTAATCGAATAAGTCTCTAAGTAGTACATATATAAATATGTAGGCTCTCAATAGATGCGCAAGATCTCCATATGTCTACCATAAACAAATACAATGTTTAATATCAACTACATCGGCATGAGGAAAAACCCATTCTCTTCTGATTTTTCAAGCACCTCTGGGCGAAGTAACTAAGGCTGAAGAGGTGTATTATGTGGCACTCAAGGTAGGAAAATACTGATAAAATAGGTACGAGGAAAAGAGTGTTCTCGGAGAGTCTACCAGGCGGCCTTGAATCTCCGGCTATTGAGGCCTATGGCTAGATTGCTATGATGAGTGAATGTATTCCGCCAAGTTGACCATGTAAAGAGGATCCAAACCAACTATGTGACTTCAAACCAGAAAATCCCCTCTACTTATACCACATAGAACAGACCGCCTCTCCCATGAATCACTAGATACAAGCTTCCGAATGACTCACACTCCAATCATCTCCATGCGTCATGACAAAGACCGATCTGCAAAGCGCCAAGCATCACAAGCCCCCTACAGCCCAAATTAACAAATTTGCTTGTTGCAGTGCACGAGAAAAGTAATGAGTCAATCACTTCTGGATCAACCTCGTCCAAACTTCAAGAAATCTACGGCCTCTACGATCTTGCTCGCATAAGCATGATTGTGTGTTGTTGCTGGACACGCGTTGGAGTTCAATCGCTTGGCGTAGAGCTTTTCGAAGATCTAATCTTCCTTGGAAATCTCAAGGTCACTCACCCAGATGGGTTGAGCACGCTTAGCCTTGTCATCATTGGAGATTTCAAGGTCGCTAACCCAGATAGGCTGAGCACGCTTGGCTTTGTCGTCTTCAGAGATCTCGAGGTCAGAGACCCAGATGGGTTGAGCGCGCTTGGCCTTGTCGTCCTCAGAAATCTCAAGGTCGCTCACCCAGATAGGCTGAGCACGCTTGGCTTTGTCGTCCTCAGAGATCTCGAGGTCACTCACCCAAATGGGTTGAGCTCGCTTGACCTTATCATCTTTCGTGATCTCGAGGTCAGACTGTCCAGGATCACAATGTTAGCTTTTTCGATTGCTTAAGTTGAAGTCTCAAGAGATTTGAACACGGTAGAAGCTGCTTATGCAGCGGAGTCATAATATTGAGAGACTCACCACCCAGATAGGTTGGGCTCGCTTAGCCTTCTCATCCTTAGTAATCTCAAGATCAGACACCCAAATTGGTTGAGCACGCTTCTCGGAGGCTAGAATCTATTAGTATCATCATAAAACTCGAGAGCCAAGTCTGTAAAGACATACCCAGTGGAATGGAGGCACCAAAGCTAGCGCTCGTAGCAAGGATGGCAAGGAGAGCGTAGGAATGCATTGTAGTTAACTTGTTTATGAAGCAAGGAGCTGATACTTCTTTAAGGAATTAGGTTTAGTAGGATGCGTTTGAGTCCTGGTCTTGATTCTGATGAGAGAGATATTTCTGTAAAAGCCCGGGACTGGAAGATCTCCTGGTACTTATAGTTGGCGAGACTTTGCTAGGAGTGCCATTGCAATCGTCGAAATCGGTGCTCAGTCGAAGGTTTTCCGCTCTCGGGGCAAACTGATGTCCAAACGAAGCACATCATTCTTGGCAAGCTTCTTGACACCAGGTTGATTGAAGGAGTCGGATTGAATACCGTCTGTTTTGTGTATAATGAGGTTGATCATGGTTGGAGTAATCTGCACGGGCTTTATGGTACTGCCTGCAGTCAGCTTAGTTGCCCGGCGATTGTGTCTTTTCCAATAGCACCTCACAGGAATTTCGAAGAAATGTCGGATCATTCCGAGTTTCCTGGATCCCGGTGTATTGTTCAAACCGACCGAAAATCCGGGGTAGGCGCGGAAATAGGGAGTAGATGGCTTACTCACTACTAGGTTACATCTCACCCACTTATCTAATGTGCGTTGCTGACTCGATCGCTGGTCGAATGTTATAGCCGGATTGAGTCCCAAAATGATACGATATTTCGTGACTTCGTTTAACAACTTCATAACAATTCAAAGATCGGCATGCAGCCATTGTCAGATATCCACCAAAGAGCTGCGGCCCTGCCGTCATTAGTTTAATAACGAAATAACGAGATGATATAAGTCGCTCGATCTCTGCACCGCATCCCCTCATCCAAAAAGAAAACAAAGAATGCCGTAATCCCGACCTGACCATCGCGGAGTACCATTAATGGCAGGTGTCTAATGCTTCTCTTTCTTCGGTGTCCTCATTTGTAGATGGTATTGGACCAGATGCTACGAGTCATGCAGCCAGGCGGCCGCTTGGTGCAGCGATATATCAACCGATAGATAGAATCAAGCATCCGGTCATCTGAGGCTGTATTGACATGGATCCCTTACTTTTTGTGGACTAGAATTTGAACAAGTGACCTCTTTTCGATATCATCAAGTTAAGGTTGTATACCGCTCCTGGTTTGAATATCCTTAACTCCGCCAAAAACCATCAGTGTTACATGAAAGACCGCATCAGCATTCTCATTTCTTACTTCTTAGAGTTGGATGGTCCTTGAAAAGTGTTTAGTCGTAGCAGTATTTGCATTGTGGAGATATGAGTCATTTTGGATACACACATGTACTTTAGCGACGGGATGTGAGGTCAAATGGGTAAAGTAGTGGCGAAGGTCTATCCATGAACATCCCCTCGGTAGTTCAACAAGTATCACATACATACGTAGATGGAGTGATCTGCGTTGATAGTTCCAATCTTTCGATTTTCCAAATCCCTGCAAACGATGTAGGCGTCTGTGTTGTCATAGCATGTAAGAACGTCAGATGCCGGCAGATTACCAATGATTTGAAAGCGCATAATTATGCATTGTCGAACGTCAGATGCCGGCAGATTACCAATGATTTGAAAGCGCATAATTATGCATTGTCGAACGTCACGATCGGCACATATACTCCATGTTTCCCGGATGTCTCTTTAACAAGTAGTCCACAGGGTATCATGTGGAGAAAGCTTCAGAACTCGACCAGCCCAGAACAATAGAGACTCCGTGAAAGACATACCGAAGAGCAGTTCAACAGTGATAAGAGGTTTAAAAATAAGACACCCGTGGAAGTTGGTCACCCATCCTAACTTCTTTCTTCTTCATTTCATTGTTCACACAAAGTCGATATCACCTTTAATCATGTCTAAAGAAAGTAGTCGACCTTCAACCAACAAGTACTCACTTGCAAGTTCTGACGAAGAATCTTTGCTAGAAGGACAAGAGCACTCATCTCTATTAGATGGGATGTTCAAGCGGTCTTCCTGGCGAACACAGCTTCTTGGAAGAAAACAAGATAAATACTCCCGCTTCCTACCTTATTTCTCTTGCAACTTATGCGGGCTCGTTACAATACTCGTAGCATCATTCTTATGCACCACTATCTCTACATACGTCTACATAACCCATCATCCGAGGTCTCTATGTCCAAGCACTGAGGCATATTGTGAGTTCTACTTCGGAGAGTGAGAATAGAACCTCCATAAACTGACTGAGTCTCAGCGCCTATTCTTCGGCAAATTGACCTTCCTCGCAGGCCAAAGCAGATGGATGCCCGTCTTGCTCCCAATTTCACAGATCCGACAGCCTTGATCTACTCTTTTCCGCCCAGTCCAGAGGTAGATGCAGCGTGGCGTCGTATTTCAGCTCGTAGCGTCATCAGTGTCACCCGTGACGACATTGTTGGCATCGGAAAAGACCCCAACACGGCCGTCCGTATGAACCCCGTTTGGGGCGACCCAGAGACATACCTCGGCAGCGTAGAGATATTCCACCAGATCCACTGTTTGAATACTCTGCGCAAAGGACTTATCAACAATTATGATTACTACTACGGTCAGAAGTGGGGTTGGGAGCCACCCATCATGTTTGAGCTACATCTCCGACATTGCACCAACATGCTGCTCCAAACGCTAATGTGCCACTCCGATGTGGAGATCGTCACAAATATGTGGAGTGAAGCACAACCGTGGCCTTATGCCGACTTTGGGGTCATCAAACAGTGCAAAGATTTCGAAAAACTCCTCGAGTGGACGGAGAGCCAGCAAATTGACGGGGCCACAAATCACTTCTCTGACTACATCGCGCCTCCTGGTACTAGAAAGTTGCCTGAGGAACCATTGCTACGGGAAGAGATGGGGCAGGCCACAGGGATAGACAAGAATGGAGATGAGACCAAGATGATCTATATCAAGAACTGCAATGCGTGATATTCCGGGTTCTCATACCGATATTCAATCCAGGGAAGGTCAGGGGTCGTCTATCGTGGGGGATTAAGGTTATGAAGGGATATTTACTTACGTCTCGGGATACGGAATTTGTGATGATTCTGTGGATTAACTGTGGTTACTCAATCTATCTGTCGTAGGCATTGTTACTTGCTCCTGTGGGCTACCAGTATCACACACGTACATAGCCCCACAGGGCTGCATGACCTGTCATATAACTTAGTCAGGGAATAGCATCCATATAAGTACGTTCACTCTGGGCCAGATGACCCGTGGAGTCCATACGATAGGTTAATAGACATATGATGTTCAGATTCATTGACTTCGGTATAGGGAGGGGGCGTGCTTGTCCGTCTAACTGCATTCAAAGTATAGCGAAAAGAGAAAGCCTTTTCCTGCTTTACGGATCTTTATGCACTGCCTTTTGAACTTATCCATGAAAAGAAGACTTCTTGGAAGGTTCTGTATTCGTGCATACCTTCAATTCCCGTTTCATGGAATGAGAGTTAGCGCCAGCCTAAAAGGTCGTAACTCTTGACATCCGATATGAGGAAAAAACCTTAGATAAGACTCAACCCTGAGCTTCGATCATGATCTGCTCATCTATTCTGCAAGTGGGAAATTATCCTTTTGGTATATTCTAAAGAGTTCATGCTTAGGTACATGTATGTACCCAACTATAGTTATCACGGCCCATTGACGATTATCATTAGCTAGCCCTACTAGTAGGTTGTAGTGCCAAGCCATGCAACCCACTCCGCTGTTACAACCCACTAGTATCTGGCCGGCAATGAGAGGCATTGCTAACAGGGGTTGACCAGAGACTAACCTAGTATGGGTTAAGAAGGACCGTGCATGCCTCTAATCACAGAACCACCTCCATCATTCAGGGTTTATTATTCTTAAGGAAAGTAGGGTTCGCCCGTGGGTACCCGACGGGTACCCGGAAAAGCCCATGGGTTTTTTCGGGTACCCATTTTGGGTTGTGGGTCGGGTTTTTCTGGGTCGGGT
>MU389115.1:0-12354 GCA_022578795.1 Xylariaceae sp. FL0255 | reverse complement strand
CCTTAAATATTATAAAATAAAAAACGCTTTATTTATTAAAATTAAATAATAAATCGATACAATTTTATATATATTTTATATAGCATAAATTTAAACGTTAGAAAATAGCGTTTTTTTTTCTCGAAATATAAAATTAAAATTTAAGCTATTTAAAAATAAAAGAAAAAATTTTAATACTATAATATATTTAAAATAATTTATTAATATTTTATTATCAATATAAAATTATTTTTAAATATTTTAATATTATTAGTTATTATATTTAATAAAATAATTTTATATAATAAACATTTTATAAATTAAAGTTATAAAATATAGTAAATTTATTTTTATAATAGTTTAAATTTACTAATATATAAGAAATTTTTTATCAATAATTAAATAATAAATAAAAAATTTAAATTTATATAATACTGTATATTTTATAAACGTTATTTTTTTTTTTTTTTTTAATTTAATATTAATTTTTCAATTTAAATTATTAGTTATAATACTATTATTTATATAAATAATATAATATTTATATATAATATAATATTTATATATACCTAAAAGTTAAGGAGTTATTTATTAATTTAGGCCTTGAATCCTGAATAACTCGATTCAGCAGATTTTTGGTGGAGTTATTCTGAATTTATTCAGCCTGCAGGCTGAATAACTAAATTCAAGGCAAAACTCTGAATAACTTACTCTTTTACCAATGTCACTGACAAGTAATAAAAAGTTACCTAATAAAGCATTACCACGTAGGCATTCAGTCTTTTCCACTCACTGCCTTTCTTTCCTATAAGGCCATATTCCATTGCGCGACTCCGGAAGTTGCTTTTTGAGATCGCAGATACCGGCTTCAATTTCTTTCACCCACACAATGGAGGAATTTCATCTGTTCAGCACGCTTCCCACCGAGCTACGCCTGTCCATTTGGGAATTCGCACTGCATCGCGAAGCAGAAGATCGCGTCGTCGTCTTGCACGACCAGCGCGTTCTTCTCTTCGAATCTATGAGAAGCGCACTATTGGAAGTCAATACAGAGTGTCGCGAGCTTGGCCTGCAGCGAATCTACACCTTGAACTGAATGTTCATCGGATTGACGGATCCCTCAAACACTTCTTTGAGAGGCTAGAATCGTTACCACTTTCTTGGACGTACAATGATGGCTTGTTCGACAGCATCGATCAAAATGAACATATCAATGGGACCGTGTTTCTTAGCCCTGACTACGACAGATTCCTGATAGCCGGTGACGAGGGTTTCGAGCCATTCTCTTCAATTGAGAACGAGGGTACATTCAGCGGCATGCCCGATCATTTCGCAGAAGGTGAACGATATCAAGCTATGGAGGAATTGCTCCCAATAAACCACGTTTCGGGTCAGCTGGGGAGTAAAGCGCTTCAGGCTATTCGCAATCTAATTCTTTTTGTGACATTCCATCCCGAGGAAGAGCTTGACACCGACATCGAAAACATCGAGGAATTCATGCTCCTGCATCGGCCGCACGAGTACGATGAACAAGGCGTGAGAGTACTCTGGCAAACCGAAATCTTCAACGGAGTACGAAACTATTGGCACATGTGGCTGGAAGAAGACGAAAGTTACCACTTCTTGGATTACTTGTCCGAAGACGGCGGAAGACTATCAGATGTATACTGCATGGAAAAGTTGATTTGGCAGAAGAGGGAGCCCACCTCCATTGATGCAGGAGGTAGATTCTTGGTAAATGTGGGAACACATGACAACATCAGACGTTACGATAGCAAAGAGAGGGAGGCCGAGGAGGCAGAAGGTGAACGTCGAAGGATCTTCCCACCCCAGCTGCTTCGTTGACATGGAACCAAATTGAACAATACACATTATAAAGTGAACTCCACTTACCAGGCTGGCAACAGTCCAACAAGTGAGTGAAACATATTGACGACTGGATTACTTTCTATCATTTGCCCACGATCTGGTTGTGAAATCTTCGGGGAGAAGACGGTATATGTTGAAAATCACCCAATGGGTAAGGGGCGGTCAAAACAAAAAGTGTGATTAGGCAATCGGGTATAGTGCGTACTTGTATGAGCTTATATGCTTAACGCAAGGCGAACACCCAACAATTCAATCTGGGCGTACTGTTTAATATTATAATAATCTTCTGCCTTGGCATGTCGACCAATTCTTCTGGAACATTGATTGTCGGCTCATCAGCGGTAGCATCGAAGAAAAATCGAAAGTTAGCAATTCGTTCATAGGTTTCGGTTGAGTTGGGTTGCTGGTTCTCCACTTTCCGAAGAAGTAGACCACAGAGATGTAAAGATCTATCCCCAGAGCCCGACTGGCGTGTCAAGAAATATTGTACGCATTCTAGTTGCTTGTTCAGGTCCTCGAAACTATCCCAGAATATAAAGTCTGGGAAGAACTGCGTTCTCGCTTGGATGGGTGGGGACACCTGCTGGACATCACTACTCCCCGATATTTCTATGCCCAATCTTTCCTATCGACATGTTAGCTTTGTCTGAGTCTGAAGCAGCAATTGGTCAAATTACCGAGGCATATTCCAACGGGAGGGCATGTGCTCGCAGGCAATCCGTCCCGGAATGGAAACTGTCCGTGGATGATGAAATGTCATGCTGCAGTTTGAGTCGGATGAGGCAGCCAGATAACATAAGCTTCCCGCCAATCACCTGGCCGAAAGGATCCAGACCCTGTAGATCGATTCCCGCATCCTCTAGTATGATTGTATACGCATCTGATTCTTCGGACTCCCGAATATCCGGTAAAAGGGCATTGCCCTTTGCTGCGATAATCCATGACCAGGAGGGACCATCTGTGGACCGTTTGCCTTCTGATATATCTACACTCGACAATATCCAATCAAGCTCTCTCTCTAGCCCAGATCCCCACATGCCGGCAAGATATCGATCTTGAAGCTTTTCCTGAACCACGCGAAGAGCTGGTCAGTCCAGTTGTGAAAGATCAAACGTATGACTAAACTCACTTGAAATAGTTTTGCAAGAGCAGAGATTGCCGGAAGTCTGTCTCTTTTTATGGTAAGATTTCTCTTTGTATATCTTGAGACCACTGTGTGCCAGCCGTTCAAAGCTGTTCTGTGCTGCTCATGGCCGATCCTAGCCAAATCGTACTTCACTGACATACAGTCATGAAAGTTCCTTGCATCTGGTTGGTCTTTCCTTCGATACTTCTCACTAAAAGTAGAGCACTCACAGTACACTTTGTCGAGGCACTCCCAGAGTATCTCATAAGTCCCAAAAGTCAAGAACCGTCTAGCAAGAAGTTTTTCCTGCAATATCCACGCTCGAGTAGATATAGGTAGTTCGTCATCTTCATGCGAGTATCTGCTGTCAGGATGGGGAGGCATCATGCGCATGAACACATCTAATCTACGAGGAGTGTTTGATTGACCGGGGTCAATTGTGAACTCGCGCGTTTTAACGGATTTTCGACGCACGAAGAACCCGTCGTCGTCGCTTGAGGCACTTCCTGCGGCAATGACCAGATGGGCGTTGCGATAAATCGTGCCCATAAGAGGAGCTTCTTCTAACCAATCTTGCTCGTCATCTTGTACAATACATAGGGAATCGATCCATAAATAATCGATATGAAGATTACGAGCAACGTATATGGCGTCCTTGAATGTTTGCGGGAGGTCTTTGACGAGAATGCCCTCCTTGTTTCGGTTGAGTGTTTCTGCTGTAGTAAGGAATGGGGATCTGGACCTGCCCCAGCAGTGGCTAAGGCACGCGTAGTTGAGTCTGGGGAGATGATGTGGTCTATATGTGATGTTGGAATCCTCAAATACCACCGAGGCATTTTCTACTATTTTCACTACATCGTCGGCAAGGTCGAGTCGAAGCACGCGCTTTGGTAAGAATGTTCCATCGTATTCATTACACATAACATGACTTCTGTTGCAGTTTCCAATCCATTGGTCGATTCGAGTCCAGTCTTGGTTGGTCAGACTACTCTTTCGTGTTGTTGGCGTAATTTGAGCTCTTACCAAAGCTTCGGACGCTGAATCAAACGAGTCAATAACGGAAGTAAAATAAGCATCATGATGATAGAAATTTGGTAAGGCCTCTTCTTACAGGGAACGACTTGGACATCTATGATCGTGTCTCTTGAAGAACCGGTTATTCTGATCCTTAGCACACTACTATCGCAACACTCGTACTTCATGGTCCATATCCAATCTTCCTGCTTTTCTTGTTTCCAGAAAGACACACCCTCTGTCAGCATCCAACAACCGGTGCAGGTCACCGAGAGTAGAGCCAAAATAGCATCAACGTTGGTCCAAGAAAAGTTGGATTTGGATCCAAATTCTTCGTCTTCCGGTTCATCGGAGTCTTGTTTAGGATAAGAACCTTGCTTCCAAGGATAACTGCAAATAAGACACTCAATAATGTCTACTGGCATAATGGAAATTGTTGAACGATCACTGCCGCAATAGTTGAATTCTTTACGGGGATATCTCAACGGATAGTAGACAGAAACAAAAGATCTTTGAAAAATAAGAGAGGTATTAGAGATCAAGAGTGCGAAATGCGGGGTATTAAATTTGAGCTTCTCGTTGGAGATTCTAGCACCACGCCACAAAAACTTTCCCGACCTACTATGTGTTGGAGGTCGTACAACAGGCAGTTACGCACTGTATTTAAACCCCGAGGGCCGTGTGCCACCGTGTCAGAACTCTCCCAATTACAACTACCCTGGAACTCATGCATCCGTTCTCTATGCAATTGCGCGAGAGGACCACCAGCCCCAGTGAGTCGAAACTGAGACTGGTTTCTTCATCTCAAAAACTGCCTCTGTGGGTCCACTCAAAACTATCGAAACTCAAAGTCTCCAATCCCCATTCACACAACTTCACAGCATGGAGGCAAATCTTATCACCCTAGAGGATGCGATATCATTAGAGTCGAGAGCTCAAACAGCAGTGGCCCGGACCAGCATTCTCTCGCCCGAAGGAATTCTGGGTTGCCATCTCTCATGCCGGGCACTCCTTGCGGCAAATGAATTCAGGCTACTGGATTTGAAGAGTAAAGAGGCAGCCAGGAGCTCTCTCAATTCGAGCCCAAGCTCTCCATTCAGTTTACAGCAACTAGAGGACGCAGCTGCATATGGCTGTAGGGCTTGTAAATTCTTCGGGTGTCTTCTGCAAGAGCTTTTGAAAAATCTGGGTTGAATGAACCCAGGGGATGCAGTCTTCACGTGGACTTCCTTGACCACCTTTGAGGTACAGCTGAACTCTGGAAGCATGCTCCAACGAGTGAGGCTATCCTGCGCGACAGGTACGTAGTTCCCGAGTCGAAAATAAAAAGTTACCCGGAACTAGAGTTATGTAAGAAGATCCCCATCTGTCAACCTAACGATACGCCAGGGTCCGAAATGAGGCCAGAATTGAAATCGACATTTCTATTTACCGGCGACACCTCCGCTTCTATATCGATGGAAATAGCACGCAGTATGATAGAAAAGTGTGAGAAGGAGCATATAGGGTGTGTCTCGGGGCGTGATGAGCTCCTTCCGAAAAGATTAGTCGATTTCGGCTTAGTAGAACAAGGATAGGATAGTATTCAACTCATGGAATTGGCCGATGGCTCAGAAGCGAGAGGCACATATGCCTGCTTATCTCACTACTGGGGAAAAGACCCTATGCCGGTCACGACAACCAAACCAACTCTTTCAGAGAACAAGAAATCTATTAGTCTCAGCCGTCTGCCGGCGACATCCCGTAATGCAATACAGATAACAAGAAGGCTCGGCTTAAGTATATCTGGATCGACTCTCTGTGCATTATCCAAGACGAGCGAAGATTGGGAGACTGAATCCACCAAGATGGCAAACATACACAAGGATGCATTTGTCACGATCGCGGCTACAACTTCGCCGTTTTTTCAAGGTGCATGCTCTCGAAAAGTAACGCAGATCTATGTTTCCGCGTCAAAGAGGGACGAGACACTTGATACAATCGTCATGGCGAGGAAAGAAAGGACGAGAGACCTGCCCGAGCCATACCCCCTTCTCACATGTGGCTGGGTTCACCAAGAACGCACGCTCTTCCGGCGGTACCTACACTGCCATAAAAGCGATTTAATGCTAGAGTACCGGGAGCATCGAGTCTGCGAGTGTGGTAATCATCCTAGCAGCGATGAATTCTATGGAGAGCAATTGGCGGCGAAGTTTAGATACCATCGCTCCCGGCGAACTCGCCTAGCCAGTACTTGGCAAAAGGTGGTCGTCAACTATACGATGCTTCATCTTACTAGGCCGAGTGACAGCCTTCTAGCCATATACAGTTGCGCAATGACCCGAGCGACCCGAAGCGAGGGAAGTATTTAGGAGGGATGTGGGAAAAGACCTTAGCTGAAGACCTGCTCTGGATATCTAGAAACCATTCTACGGCTTCCCCGACCTGCGGAATGGAGAGCACCATCATGGTCCTGGGCGTGCATAGATAGTCCTGATGGCGTCAAGTCTTTATCTGGACGAATCGCCGATGCAGAAGGAGGCGCCAAAGCGTCTCTGGAAGCTTTCCGAAGGCTGATACGAGAGATCAGGTGTGGCACTAAACATTCTAGAAGCACATTCAACCTCGATCCTGCTGCTTCGTATCTATGGATAGATTGCACGCCTGCAAAAGCTCATGTTCATTGGACGTGTTTCAATTGTCGGAAAGCGATGAGCTGTGATCACAAGGTAAGACTACCTGTAACTACCTACACCAGCTTCATGGCAACTAACATCTACATAAGTACATAAGGCGATCAATCAAGCCGCAGTTTCAGGATCAGACTTCACCTCTATGTACATTTGCAGTGGACAAACTAGAAAAACGTGACAGCAGGTTCGAGATGTTCCAGGACTACAAATACACGGAGAACACTCTTGACTTCTCAGTCTCTGACAGTGGCAACATAGACCCCTGCATGATAGCCCCCGTGTCGCTCCTTAAAGCCCTGGACCTTGGAGGAGGGATACGCAAAGGCATAGCTGCATGTTTCTTCCTTGTAATGAAGACTGTCGATGGGGATTCTTCGGGAAGTTATGAGCGAATTGGGGTAGCTTCCATTGGATTTTCAAGCCCGGCAAAGCTTGAAAGCTGGCTCAAAGATGTCCTCGAGCCTCGATTTGGCGTGGCCAGTACTATCACCCTAATTTCGTGAATGGGACGGAAAGCTTTGTGAGAATCACCTGAGAGTTGTCGCAATCATGGTTGTGAGCTATTGAAAATGCGGGATATCAAGTATTCGAAAAGGCGAATATGGCTACTTGGTTGTTCATTACCTTGGTGGTGCTTAGGCGGTGACAAGCTTCGCTAGTAGCGGCTATTATGATCATGGTTCACAGAAAATATACTTAGTAGTGGATCAAGGTTTGTTTGTTTGTATTATTGTGGCATTAGGTACTTTCACCCCACGGAGCCTGATCTCCACAGTAATTGGCCATCCACATCTTCTTTACCAATGATTCTCATTATCCTCAAGCTCATATCTTCGGATCTCGCAGCAATTACGCACCTGAATTCTTTTATGCCTTTATAGCAGCAACTGCATTGATATGCCAGTGACGAAGCACAAGAGAAATGCAGGATGCAATATGAGCTCGAATATCCAGTTGCGCGCAAAGACTAAGGTAGACGGAAGACCAAGATCAGTCTTCATTCCCGGAACCCTACGCGCACTGCCCCTGCTCGCATGGGCACTGACGGGGGACTCATCGAGGGTGGATTACGTGATGGATCTAACCCAGCCCGCTATCCTGTACGGCTATGAGCGATACGGAGTGAAGGACCAAGACTACCCCGCCGTCGTAAAATCTGACCGAGCAGACTCATGTGTGGATGGATTGTTACTCGAGCCAGAGACGACCGCGCAACGCAAGAGACTAGACATCTTCGAGGGGATTGTAGAAGGTGGAAACTATAAGATTGCGGAAGCTACCGTGAACGTTGTCAAAACTAGTCACCCACTGCCGCTCCACGCCAACAATCCAGCAGCTCATTGCGATCTCTATCTCTGGGCTCGAGAATCGGCTGAGTTAACAAATACTGTCTGGGACTACGAGCTATTCAAGAAGAAGAAACTACCGTCCTGGTTGGCCATTTATGAAGGCATGCAGCTATGATACGGGGGCACTTGTGGCATAACAGCGTATCCCAACTATATGCCATAAGTCCGGCTATACCAAGGGCTTGCATAATGAAGTTTCCCATTTACTCCCCATCACTGATCAAGTCTGCAATCTT
The DNA here is from genome assembly GCA_022578795.1 of Xylariaceae sp. FL0255. Lineage (NCBI taxonomy): Eukaryota > Fungi > Ascomycota > Sordariomycetes > Xylariales > Xylariaceae > Xylariaceae sp. FL0255. Next base: position 4,109 of record MU389115.1, on the reverse strand, counting down.
CTCTGCGAGAGCCTACAACATGCTCTGTGGATGACCAGGAGGCAAGAGTGTATGCGAGCTGGTATCAACCACTATGAAACGGACACGCCAAGGGCATTCACGTATGCATGACGGCGGTCATTGGGTCATGGGTTCTACCCATTCTGCAGATCGTTTATGGTTGGAACATGGCTCTGACCGTGTTGCGCAAGGTGTTAAGCAGGTCGTTGTGGTGCACATCACCACTAGGAAGGAATTCGTAGTTATCAGGAAGGATATTTTGAATAGTGTCAGTGGCAAATACCGAGCGAGCTCCTTTGTAATCTGCAATGGCGACCTCTATATCAATTAGGTCAGTAAGCCACTTAGGGTCAATAACAGATACCACTAATACATCTGCCGAGCAAATGGTCACACTACCTCGTGAGTGCGGAGCCACCGGTGCTGTTGGTATACTGCGTAATTGACACCGACTTACGGTATACCGAATATGGACGTCGGGTAACCACCGAGGTAGGTATTCCGGGAGATGTGCCCGCGATCCGGTCAGGATCCGGCGAGCTCTGTAAGGGTTTTTTAGACGTTCTGAGAGATCATGTCTCTTGGAATCTTTTTCTGGAACAAAATCAGATCCGGGATCACTGCGAGCACCCTCGGTATTTCTGATGTATCCGTTTAGTGCAGTCATCATCTTAGCTAGATCTCACAAAACGGTCCGGAAGGTTTCGGGCTAACTCTAAACGAACGCCCAAACACGACGTGGCCTGATATATCTTGTCCAAGGCCTATCCTGTCGGCAATGATGGGAATATTTATCATGTCAAAGACAATGTTCTTAGCTAACGAGTTTCGAAACATCGTGATACTTGGACTGCTTCGTGCCAAGAAGAAGCTCCAGATATGGCGGCGCACTAAGTTCTTGTGCAACACTGTTTGCTTTCTGATTTGTCAGTATTTAGCCCAAGCATAGAGTTAGTGCCTTGCATGATGGAACACAAGGGGCAAGAGGTCAGCCAATTCGATACTTAGTTCTAGCCCAAGAATGCGGTTACGCGACGTGTGCGACTACCAAAGGAATGCGGCCGACGCTCTGTGGGGCTACCATCGGAGCCTAGGTAGGAATGCGGGTGTACGCCGAGTGGGACGGGCTCCGTGGCTCAGGAATGCGCGTTTGAATTGTTGGGACTGAAGAATGTGCGCACAAAGCCTTTGGCGTAAAGGGATCATTTCAAAGGGCGAAAGGGGAAATTGATAGTGTAGGAACTTGGAATCAGCAACGCTCTCTTTTGAGATCAATATTAGGGTAGCATTAGAACCGAATTTCATTTTCTCTAGTCGCCCAGTTAATAGGTCCACAACATCTTATACATACAGGGGTTGCTGAAATCGAAATTTAGCCCTTCGATTATGTAACTGAGATTTAAAGACTTACTGTATGAGATGACGCCCTTGGCTACTCCAAATCGCAACCTCGTTGTCTAGAAATACAAATATATTATCGTAACAATGATATTGAATCGCAACCCTACCAGCGACGTCTCTGTCATGATTGGGAAAACGACTCTCTTACCACAAGTTTCGAACCGTGCTCACTGTTAAGACGAAGTGTGTGCTGCAAGAGATTGAAGCCAGGCTGGTATATACAGGCGAAAGCGAATTCTGTTCTGACTTTGGGGACACAAACTACATAAACAACGGAAACGGCTAAGTTAATAAAAACAATTATAGCGACATTGTCTTGCTTTGAGTCACCTGACGCTATTGATTAGCATCTCACTTCACGTCAATTACCTTGGCAGGACCTCCTGCCATGTATTATCTGAGGGCTGTCAGTTATATTGTTAGTTTAACGCGATATATCGAAAGTGCCTACACGTCTTTCTCTTTGTCCATATCGTACAGATTTCTTGATACCCCTCCAGAGCGTTTCGTAGTTAGTGGGGTTGCCACCTCTATCGTGTACCAGTGGCTAATCGCTCAGATCGAGTACCAACTTGGTGTCTACGCTTGTTCGGTTTAAGTTCTGGCCTAGCCTGCTCTTTCAGGATGCTACCGCTCCAAACCTACTCAGCCAATTCCACGTATCGTTCCGTGAATCATACATACAGAGCCTTTTAGCCTCTGTCTCTCCCATCTAGCAGACCGCAAGCCAATATACGAACTCACTACCCTGGCTAGCATTTTTAAAATGGGTGTACTGTCTTCGTGGACCCTGCAACTCTTGGTATAGTGGTCGAAAGGGTCTCGTCGACGATACGAACATAGAAGCCAGATGTTCCCGAAGAGTGTGGTGCTGCTCGATGATCAGAATATATAGCTAAAAAGTTTCCTCCTTTCTTTCGAGAAGCTTCCGCTAAATGATTGGCTGCCTTGACATGCCTCCGACGGAGGAGATCCCGAAATCAAAATTTAATTCAGTTTCCCTAGAGGTGCGGCGCATTTGGCCAGGAGTGACATTGCAATACTGTTAAGCCCCATCACACCGCCTTGGGCCTAATGTGTGACCTTTCGTTGCAAGAAGTCCATGAGTACTGCTATAGAGAGTGCTTTTGTCGCTTATGGTAGTCTGCGTAGGGGGAGCGCTCTGTAGTATAGCAAGTAATGGTTGTTTAGCATACCAATTCAACCAGTAAGAAATCCCATACTCAACCTCTATCCTCTCTGTAGCTCTATAGAAACTCAAAAGTCGTGATCCGATATTGCGGTATATATTAAGCTAGGTGTCGATATGTTTGCTCGGTATCGACAGCCTTAGTCAATACTTCGCTTCTTGGGAGGTATTAAAATAGGAGTAGTGATTATATAATTACAATGCGTTGTATTTTTAACATAATTAGCTTAGTTTGCTAAAGTTCTACTTCGGGGTTTTATTTATTAAATAAATATAAGGTATAGAGAAATTAGTTTTGTCGGAATGTTTACTTTAGAATTTTATGCCTTATTTCTTAGCTTTTAATTAGCTAAAAAAAGCTTATAAAGTAAATTTAAAATAAATTAAAGTAAGTTTAAAATAGTATTGCCTAGACTACACGTTAGTATAAAGCATTAGTAACTGCTTGTAATTAGCATTTTTATAGGCTTTGTAGGCTTTTTTATGTTTCTATAGGCTTTGCAAGCTTTTTTATACCTTTATAAGCCTCGTATACCTCCATAAGCTTTATATACTTTCTTATGCCTCTATAAGCTTTATAAACACTTCTAAGCACTTTATAACTTTTATATATATCTATAATTCTTTTAAATATTTTAGAATATTTTATAAACTTTATATATATTTATAAATCTTTTAAATATTTATAAATATTTTATAAAATTTATATATTTTTATAAACTTTCTAAATATTTTTAAATATTTTATAAGTTTTTCATATATTTATAATTATTTAATATAAAATATATATTATTAAAATAAAAATTTAAAAAAAAAACTTTTATTCTAATAATATATTATAATATTTATTTATAATTAATAAATTTTTTATATTTATATTCAATAAAATTTTAAAATTATATTATTTAAAACAAAGTTTTTTTTTATTAATTATTATATATAAATTTATTTTATTATTATAAAAATATAATATATAATTATATTATTATAATATATAAATATAAAAAATATATATTAATATTTACTTATAATTTATTATATATAATATTTTTTTTTTTTTTTTTTTATAATTATTTTAATTTTAAATATTAAATATTTAGTTTTTTTTTTAATTTTAAGAATTTAATTTTAATTATATATAATTAGTTAAAAAACGATTTTATAATAATATTAATTTTTGCTTTTTTTAATATTAATTTTAGTAAAAATCTACATATATTTATATAATTTATATATTATATATATATAATATTATTATTATTTTTATATTTATATTAATTTTTTTTTATGATAATTTAATAATAATAAAATTATTAATAGTATTATTTTTAAATTTATTACCGTTTAATAATAATTAATTTAAAATAAATTAAATATTTTTTATTTTATAAAAAACTATATATATATTATAAAAACAAAAAAAACCTTAAATATTATAAAATAAAAAACGCTTTATTTATTAAAATTAAATAATAAATCGATACAATTTTATATATATTTTATATAGCATAAATTTAAA
>MU389114.1:0-12359 GCA_022578795.1 Xylariaceae sp. FL0255 | reverse complement strand
ATTATTAATTTATTAATTTAAATTATTATTTATAATATTATTATTTTTATATATATTTTTATAATATTATTAAATAACTTAAATGTTATTTTATTATATTTTTTAATAATAAAAATATAATTAATTAAAATTATAATAATAAAAAAATTAATATTTAGTTATTATATTTTTTTTTTTTTTTTAATTTTATTATATCTTTTTTTTTTAAATTTTAAAAAAATTATTTAAAATTTAAAATTTTTATTTTTTTATTATTTTTTTATTTTTTTAATTTTTTTTAAATTTATTATTAATAAATATTAATAATAATATTAAAATTTTTTATATAAGCAGCTATATTTAAGTTGCGATTTTTTTAATCCGCAATTTAAACCTCTTTTAAAGGCAAAAAACGGCCAGAACGCGCTATACCTAATTTGGGTCGTCTGCGCCATCTAATATAGCGTAGGTGTGGGTGTGTGGGTAGCCTCTGAAGTGGAGAGGTCTGAGTTTCTAAAATAACATTGCAGGTGGTCGCGCGGTCCGGGCCAGGACTTCCATTTAAAGTTGTTCAGATCGAAGATCGCATGCATGCTTATACAAGGACGCCAGGTATGTCATATCCTAAGCAGGCTACAGCAGGGTAGAATCCATCGAGAGCTACACGATGTAGTATCCCTAGCAGAGCAGGCGAGACGAGCTAGGCCTATGTCATTACGCTTTAGCGAACCCCAGACTTTGAAACAGCCTGTTCCCTCCCCGCTGGCGGTCAGCTCGCTAGTGTGGTATGGCACCTGCACTTTTGGTCACCGGGTGAAGGAAAGGGGTATCAAGCGATGTGATGTTGCTATTGCAAGATACTGCCCAAGGCTGGGAATGTTGCATCCAGATAATGCAAACTCCCTCTTTGTCATCATACATATGCACGTAAGACAGCAGCAGACTAACTGCAACGTCTAGGACACAATCCACATCGGCAAGAGTTTGCAATCTAAAAGTAGCACCATAGCGAGACGTTGGTGTATACCCTCCTTTTCGGGATCGAGTTAAAAAGCCAAGTCTGGGTGGTTACCAGGGCCGTCTCTTCTAAGCCATATCTTGACTGGTAAAAACACGACTTTTGCGACGTCTTTTTTTACCACTGAGCAGTTGTTTCCAACCCTGAAAGATGTCAGAAACGTTCGTTCCTCATCCGAGTGCGATTGCCGAGCCCTGGCCCGGATACATCGCGCTCTTATCTACCTTGACTGTCCTATCAACGGTGTTTATTTTTCTCCGTGTGATGAGCAGATGGAAGCTCGGTGACTTCGGCTGGGATGACTGGACAATGTTTCTTTCCTATTTCTTTAGCCTCGCCTTCCTTGCTGACTATATTCTCTGTGCCACGGTGGGCGGCGCCGGCTATCCGGTTGAGACTTACACTATCGCGCAATTGAATGCTTTCTCCAAGGTGAGCTTCGCACATTGTCAAGTTTTCTGCCAAGTATTTCACTAATTCTCAACTTCCAATGAATCGCAGATCCTTTACGCTGGCAACATGATCTATGACTCGGCTGTTTGCCTCTCCAAGGCTTCGGTCATTTTCTATTACCGTCGTATTTTCGCCTTCAACAGGTCTTTTCACATCTATACGATTATTCTCCTTGGTCTTCTCATGGGTATTTATATCGCCGAATCGTTCGCCCTCACCTTTGCGGACTATCCAGTCGAGGCTCAATGGAACGTCGAGATACCCCATACCCAGATTAGAGACATTCCATTGTGGCTCAGTGGCGCTCTCACTTTTATCGCCATCGACGTCCTTATCATAGTAACCCCTATCTTTCACATCTGGAACTTGAAGATGGCTACGGACCGCAAGTTGGGCATCGCAGCGTTGTTTCTTCTGGGAAGCGTGTACGACTGCCCCCCAATCGACCGAAGCCGCACGTGACGCTGACATGACTTTTATCTAGTGTGACTGTTGCAACTATCTTAAAAGTCATATACGTTGCTACTCAGATCAACCTGAACAACGCCACGTGTAAGTACTCACATTTCTATATTCCTGGCGTCTCGTACTCTTTGTCTACTAAAAGAGTCACGTCGCTGACTGCAAACACAGACACTGGAACGAATGTGATCCTCTGGGCTGGGCTTGAGATTTATCTATCTATTATCTGCATGAATATGCCCGCGGCATATGCTCTGTGGCGGGATGCTAGGCGCAATCGCAAACCTAAACTCACTTCTAAGACAAGGCAAATATCGGATTTGACAACTTTCGGCAGCCAGCCGTCCAAGAAACTCAAATACGAGAACCTGGGTATGACAACCCAAGGCACCGTTTACGAAGCATATGTTGTGGGTGGAGACAAGGCTGAGACAGCGAGCATGGCGCCCCTGACTGACTCGGTGCGAATCGAGCGGTCATATGAAGTGGTGTAAAATGAGGGTTCAAGTGTGTGATGACGGGTGCGTGCAAATGGCTGGCTTGCTCCTCTATTACCCGCCATCCCTTTAGCTCTTCATTGTGCTATCATTGGAAAGTAGTATTTCTATTCCCTTGAAGAAACCCTTCTGTCAGCTTATGATCGAATATGCTGCAATACATATAAAACGAGGCCTTCGGGCCTCGAGGAAGGGGCAGGGTGGTGGACGCGCGTTTATAACATTGTGCACCTAGTAAGTGATGGAACGGAGAGCGGTCCGAGGGGTTAACCTTAGTTGATTGTACCAGCAATTGTTACGCTTGTAGGCTTGTGAGAGCAAGGGCTTGACCGATCTCGGGGAAAATAGCTCGTAAAACGTTTCTTTCCTCCTGTCGAGAGAGCTGGATTCAACCCTCAGACTGCGACTTTTTCGTTTGTAATGTTTAAGAGCTACGCCTGCCTAATTTCCCTTGACCTAGCGAGCTCTGTTGAGGTGCATGGACCAGAGCTGTGAATCGTACTTTCGTAGCTCAAACAGTGCTGAACTAGGAACGGTGGGCTCAACATGTTGACGGCGCCATACTATCGTACCTCGGGTATACTTATTCAAGGAAGCGTTGTGCTAGCAACCTGACCAACTTTACTTTACATACTGGGCTGTGTACCTCTGGCGAAACCTGGCCACTATTCGATGCCGGTTTTCACTACCATTTTGCCGAACTTATTCCCTTGCAACATGTTGATGAACGCCAAGGGAGAGTTCTCAATACCATCTACGACTTCTTCCTTCGTCTTGATCCTACCCTCCACAAGCCAGCGGCCCATGTCCTGCTCGAAGGGGGTCGCATATTTTCCGAGCATTTCCGGGTCTGTGGAGACAAATCCACATAGCTTTAGCCGTCGAAGAATCACTTCCACCAAAGACTTGACTCCGTACAAGTCCCTCGAGGACTTGTTGAGTTCAGACATCATGCCGCTCATGACTATGTCGTCGTCAGTAACAAGTGATGGGGATTATAGCGCAAGGTATTTTTCATTTTGGCCGAGGATAAATGAGGAGAACTTACTAACGATGCCGTAATTCTTCATGTGCCTCAGGGCAGTCTCCAGCTGCTCCCCACCCACATTGTCGTAGTAGACATCGACGCCTTCAGGAGCAAGCCTTTTCAAAGCACACGCAGTGCTCTCAGTCTTGTAATTCCATGCTGCGTCAAACTCTAGTTCGCGGACCACGAAATCCACCTTCTCGTCGCTGCCCGTACTCCCAATGACTTTCATCCCTTGCATCTTTGCTATCTGGCCAATAAGTTGACCAACACCGCCGGCAGCAGCCGACACGACGAGAGTTTTACCCAGCCGGGCCTCGGGTACAAACTCGAAAAAGCTGGCGTAGGCCGACAGGCCAGCGACACCCAGCGCACCGATTAAAGCGGACGGAGCTATCCCTGCGGGTAGCTGAAGTGGCACGCTACCGGTATAAGCAAACGGATACTTCTTCGTGAAAGCGGCCAGCTGGCTTGGAACCATGGCGTATTCACTGGCATTAGTCAGGGCGTAGACGAGGTCGCCTGCCTTGACTGCCGGGTTATTTGACTTTAAGATAACTGACAGAGCAGTAACAACGGCCGGCTGTCCCTCAGTCCAGGGTGTTGAATACGTCGCCGTCAAATCGGTCTGGCGCATCTGGCCTCGCATATACGGATCAAGTGACAAATATAGATTCTTGACTGTGAATCCCCCGGCTGGCGGATCGTCGTCGGGGTCGAAGGGGCATGACTCCACAACCAGGTGCTCGCCAGGCACTGGCATGTTCTGTGTATACCGCTGATAGATGAGCGTCTTGTTGTAATACATGCTTGATGTCACAGAAGGTATGTGTTATAGATGGCAGCGAAAAGAGCTGCGTTGTCTGCAGAAATATATTCAGCGCTCTTTAAATAGCTTCAGGGAGAGATAAGGGGAAGAGAAGAGTCACTGGAAATTGGTTGAGGAGATTGCTATATATAGACACGAAAAGGAGGGGAAATAAGATGAATCGGCATGCCACCTTTCCCCTGCATACATGTATGGGGCAAAATCTCGTGTTAAGGGAGGGAGTAGTGCAGTGAAACAGTGATGTTGTACTCTGTGGACCTCATACCTATAAAGTGTCTCAAAGTCACCTGACCTCTCAAAAGATGACCCGGGCTTTGTAGGTAGATATTTCAAAATCTGGCCTTGCGGGGAGCCGAGCCCCGTCCGAGACCTCTGAGCTTTGGATATAGTAACAAGTCTCCTTGATAAGAGCCCTTGATAAGCACAAGACCTGGCTCCCGGATACGCATGTCGGAACAGGGGTGCCTAGAGGCACAGTAATCATGCATAAATACTGGGTATTCAAGAGCGTAAGCAAGAGACTTCCTGCACCTAATATGGCGGCCAACCGGAACACGGTCGTCGAACTGACGTGGAATGCCTACTGTAGCTCGCTCTCGTAGTTCTAATATCTGTGCCTACTGAGAAATTGCCAATTGTGATATAAGAGTCTACAATCGGTTCAATGATACTGTTCTGTACAACTTGTGTCCCTTCTCATGTGGCTTGGAGTTACTCCTGCATTTATGACCGACAATCCAACGACAAGTTACACACTATTGGCATGAGCGATATGAGTACAGATACCAGACCTCCAGCCACGCGCGCCCCTACTCACGCAGATAGATTAGCTGAGGCTTTGGAGAATCACGGCATACAAGTCCTAAAGCCCGGCCAACACCTCTTCTTAGAGCGACAGAACAGTTATTGGTCCAGAACTGCTGCTGAGGTTACCCCAGCGTATATCATACGCCCCAACTCGGCTGCCCAGGTAGGACGCTCTATAGACGAACTTGTCAAGGCCAAAAGGAAATTTGCCATTCGAAGCGGCGGACACGCACAAAACGCCGGCGCCAACAACATTGAGGATGGCATCACCATTGACTTAAGCCTCTTAGACCACGTCCGTTTCTCCACATCAGACGAGACCGTGGATATAGGGCCCGGAGCACTTTGGAAGCATGTGTACACCCATCTTTCTCAATTTGGCCGTGTGGTTGCCGGCGGCCGGGATGGGAATGTCGGAGTGGGCGGTGTTATCCTGGGGGGCGGGTATTCCTTCTTTGTTGCTCAGCGAGGCTTTGCGTGTGACGATGTCGTCGCATTCGAAGTTGTCCTCGCCAATGGCACTTGCATCACGGCTGACAGCAACAATCACCCACTTCTTTTCAAGGTGCTGAAAGGGGGTTCCAACAACTTCGGAGTTGTGACGAACATCAGGATGAAGGCCATTGAGAATAAGGAGATCTGGGGTGGTCTCAACTTTTTCGACAGGTCGATTGCCGGAGAAGCTATGGAGTTACTTGTTGAATTTACCCAAAACTGTCACTTGAACAAAGACAGTCACTTGCTCTTCTTTTTCATGTACACAGGTAAGCCGAGTCCACTTCATCTCCGCCATGGCTTTTGTGCTGCAGCAAACTTACAGTAGCCTAGTAAGTCAAGAGGAGGTCCTGTGACCTCGGTTCAGACATGAAGCGGCTAAAAGAATCGTAGCCCACCCTCACAGACAATACCATTGTCACTGCCTACGTGCAACTCGATGGTTCTCAGCGAGCGTCGTCATTCAAGAAGTTTCTGGGTCTGCCAAGTACATTGGATACCACAAAGACAACCACTATTGCAGCAGTGGTCTCTGAATACGATATCGCACCCCAAGACTACTAGTAAGCACACCAGTGAAGCATAGTCTCTTGCCCTTGACATGCCTTGACATGAATAAGATTGGTTGCTGATTCGTAACCCTTAGTAACACCTTCTTCACAATCTCGGTGCAAAACGATATCCGGATTGTCAACAAGGCACATGAGCTGCACGAGAGGCTTGTGAATGAGCTGAAAACAGCAATATCGGACGGAGACTTTGTAGTTCAATGTCTCATACAGCCATTACCACGCAACTTCGGTCACAGGTCGGCCGAGACCAACGGGAACATCATGGGTGTTGAACATCACCCAGTAGATGGGCTTTTATTGGTAGCTGTGGCGATGGTCAGAACCCTTGAGCAGCAGTCAATCGCTTACGCTAAGCTGCGGCAATGGGTTGACGATCTTGACGATTATGCCTCAAAGTTTGAGAACGGTGTGCTATCATGGGTGTACATGAACTATGCAGACAAGAGCCAGGCCGTGTTGGAGAGTTATGGCGCCAGTAACGTCAGTACAATGAAGGATGTTGCGGCTAGATACGATCCAGACCAAGTCTTCCAAAGACTTTGCCCTGGAGGTTTTAAACTTTCTGATGTAGTCGATTAAGCAATAATTATCCAGCTGAATAAATTGTCGACTGCAAGCGGTTCTTGTGATACTTCACTTCAAATAAGAACTCATTCATGAGCCTCGCTTCGCCGTTTACTCACTTCGTCCGGGTGGGTATCGAGTGACATATTATATCTCTTCCAAGCCTGCTTCATTTCGCATGTGGATAGCGGTAACCCAGCATCAGTGCCTTCTTCGGGGAAGAATCTGATCGGGAGTTTGTCGCGGAAGGACCCGAACGACTTGAATCCCGTAAAGGTAGCAGAGGAGCTGCTGCAGTGAACCAGTTCAGGTCCGGTGACCTAGCCAAGGTAAGATCTTGAATGATCCAAGCACTGGACTAATAGACGTTGGTGAGGAGGGCCTGGAACAGCATCAGGCCATTCATGTATCCTTCTGCCGCCCCACGTTCTCGGAGGGTTTCAAGCCAGAAAACCGAGGAGATAAGCCAATCACGGTCCGGCAAAGCCCTAAATCTTTCAGACGCGGAAGCGTAGTCTTGGATGATCTGCAAACCCTTGTCCATCCGAAACTGGCCTGGAAGCCCAAGCCAGGAGAGAACCGCCGACGCCTGCTTGCATATTTCCACTGAAAGCGAAGCGATGGTCCTTTTCTTCCACGGCATCAGAGCTTTGGTTGATACACATAGCATTTCGGTCTGCGGGAACCCATATTGCCTGAAGCTTCGCAACGCGGAAGCAAGCTTCGTCGTAACTGGAATAGCGATCCCGTTGACCAGAAAGTCCTCAGTACTTTCGGCATCACCATCAGACATAGGACAATGCGGCGTAGTGCAGGCCATCTGCCTACTCAACAGCATGGAGCTTGCAAGCAATTTGGTCGTCTTCGGATTTGGAGGGCAGGACCGTAATCAAGCTTGTCATGTGACGTAAGTGGTCCAGGGGACAATAGAGTCGCCGAGTATGAATCGGTAGCCGACGCACTGACAGGGGCGTCCATATCAAGTATAATTTGTTGAAAAACACATGACCAACAAGACTATCCTGAACAAGAAGCAACAAGTCTCAATTTCAGGACCCGGGGGAAACAAAGAGGATCGACGAACACTCGGAAACGATCAACAGAGACGACCAAAGTGAGAGGAGATCGAAAGAGGGCACATTTTGTGAGATGATACCCAAAAATCAGCCGACCGAAAGAATGCCTAGGGATCAAGTGGCGAAGCATGTTGATGCATGCACCCGATATTCTAACACCAAACAAAATCTCCTACAGTCGCGATCATTGGGTGCCCAGCAAATACAGGCGCTGCTGGCTGCAGTGCGATAAGCCTACGGCGCACCGTACCACCTACACCAGTGCGCCCTGGGGCAAAGGAAAGTCATGAATAGCCCGATAGTTCTATTCTCAGTCAGTCACTACCGAACCTCGCACGAGACGAGAGGGATCTAAGCTAACCACCCCCCCTGCGCACCAGGGGGGTGGCACACAGGGGGGGTAGTTAGCTTACGGAAGTTGCGAGATCAGTGGGTCGGAAATCTGGAGTCTTAGGGACCGACTAAGTCAGGAAGAGATGGCGAATTGGTGGCCGTGATGGAAACAGGACAGTCGCCACGATGGATTCCTTATTTACATTACGGCGTTTGATTGAATTTCTTGTCTGAGGTATTGTCAATGATATCCCATTGATATAGCCCTGTTGCTCTCCTCACTCGGCCGCTGCCAGGTAACATGCCATCTTACCTATACGGTAGCTTTAGCTAGCCTAGTGTTAATAACGTAGCGAATGTTTAATTATTGATAATTCTCTCCTAGTCGAATCCTGCATGGGCCTATGATTGTGCGTCAGGGCGAAAATCCGGCGCTGTAACTGTTCCTGTGATAGGGATTAAAAGGGAATGATCTTGAATTACGTGTCTCGTCCTGTTATCATGCTGGTACACGGCCACAATTACGCGCCTATCTGGGATCTACGGCCAGCCAGGACACCGTTTCTCGCAAGGCAGACCAACGGAAACCTATAGTCCTGGCTTCCATGGTTCAGAACGCATGGAGGGAGGTAAGTGGAAAAAGAGGCAGCCCGAAGTCCACTTGGATCACGTCAAGCAAGGCGTTGCATTACGCGCTTCCTTCAACTATTCACTGTCGTAGTTGACCTCGAATAGTGGAGCAGTGAGTTAAAGCCCGGTCCTTCCTACGCCCCTTTATTACGCTCGACCAGAGCCATTCCGCTCCTGGAGCGCCAATTTCGCAAATCAACTGGTCCCCTCATCTATTAAGATGACGTGGCCTTGTCGGAGTGTGCCTCGTCGAGTACTTCAAGGGCTTTCTGAGGCGCCAAAGTGCCGTGAGTATGTTTTCAACAGGGGCTATGAGAACATGCTTCTGACTCACTTGTCCTACATGGCTAATACCGAAACACTGGCCGCCTAGGTAGTGGAGCCAGCTCGAACTCGTAACTGGCCATTAGTGCTTGTAATCTCACGCAGACGGCATGGTGCGATCCCAAGGAACAAGGCATAATTGGCAATCTCGTAGATATGACTGGCCAATGGCCGCGAGGCGATGTTAATTACGGGGGCTATGGTAACAACTTGAGGTACCCCTGAAGTGATTCTGGAACGCGACATTAGACAGGTCATCTCACCCCCCTTGGCCTGGCTGGTCTTGTATGAGACGTTACGCCTGGGCAAGCATCTAACTTGGCGAATTCGCGAGACCACATAGGCTACAGACTGAAGAAAAAAAAGCAGGCAAATATGTCCTCAACTGCAACCTTTCGGGGTTGGCAGCTAGTTTATAGTACTCACCGACTGGAATGATCTGAATTCTGTCATTCTTAGGACCTGCTGAAAGTTACATGTCACTAGGTAAGTGGCGACTTAAATTCCAGGTCACAACATGGTCCCACCATCATGTTGGTACCCGTCTAAAAGAGGCACGGATCGCGGATGCCCAGAAGGCGTAATATTAGCCCCTTGTCTCGGCCGTTAGGCAAATTTGAACGTTGGACATTTGCTCCTACTCGTGGGTCATTGCTGCATGAGCCTTACCAATGTAGCCCTCCTCGACGGACAGAAACCTCTACCCTTTTTCGGATTCTGGCGAATGTAATGCCATATAGTATATAGTTAGGGAAAGGATTGCAAGTGCTCGAGGCTGCCCTATAGTAAAACATAGACTACAACTGGACGACATCGTCTCAGCTATAATTTAAGACCACCATGTCTGGTATAGATGCACGATATTAATTATCTCTTAAAATGCAGACAGCTCCATCCAGTCCCGGATCGATGATGTTGGGAATGGAGTTGATGGCTGATTCTGATTGGCTCGAAGAATCTCGTCACAAAGAAAAACTAATATTAAAAAAGTAGAATGGCGCCTGTCTCATCATTGGTGCTGCTAAATACGCCCTACTGGGGTGACGTAGCGTTTATCCGTAGAATTTTGGACGGTGCGGCCGTAAGCTACCATTTCCCGTTATCTCAACCGTATTTATCCGTTTTCCGCCACATCTCGCGCCACAGCTATCTGTTCCTATTGATAGTGATGACTCGGGCTACGCTCACTTTTTTTCCAACTGAAAGATATTCTCTGTAAGGATTTACACGAGCGTAGGTGATAGTTTACCTCGTCTTGAGCAACACCAAGAAGCATTCCGCACTGAGCCTCACCTGGTAGAGGTTCTATCCCATGTGCTCAGTGGTATACTTCAAGTGCAGCACATCATGCTGCGATATTTCCAACAGGAGGGTAAGTGTCCATCCGCGTTGTTTGGGAGCTTTTCTCATGTTGATGCCTCCAGAATGGCAAAGCCTCTTCGACGAAACTTGGAGTACATGCAAAGGTCGTATCACCCGCATCATACCGGAGATATCTAAACTTCGAAGCTCGATCGAAAATCATAGCAACCCCCATCAGGTGGAACGCACCCGAGCTGCTATTCAAGACTCTCGTGAAGGGGATGACCCTGAGCTCGACGAGCGGATCTTGCGGCGACTTCGGGAGGTTCACATTTGGCTCAACGCTACTAATGTTGAAATTGATCAAGAAGCTCACTCGAGGGTTCGAGCGGACTATCCCGAAACCGGCAAGTGGCTGTTAGAGAACTCATCCTTTAAAGAGTGGTTCGATCCAAACTACGTCACAGATACACCACTGCTGTGGATAAACGGAATGGCCGGGGCAGGTATATCACGATTGATTACCTTCGTGAGAAGTCTTTTGCTGACAATGGAACAGGGAAGACCTTCCTTGCTTCACTTAGTGTAGAGCAGTGTCGAAGTTTAATGCCAGAAGTACCAACAACCCTTTTCTTCTATTGTAAGGAGGGCAACTCTGATCGTGACACCTTTGTTGCGGTGGCAAGGGGCCTCCTTAGTCAGTTTCTCAAACAAAATGCGGACCTGTTGGACACTTTCTACCAAAAGTCTTGCCGCAGTGGTGAAAAAACCCTGACTTCCAATAACTTGATAACACAACTCCTAAACCTCGCCTTCAGAGCCAGTAGCAACGCATATGTCGTCTTAGATGGTCTAGATGAATGCCCACGAGCCGAACAAAAGCGAATTGTTGGATGGTTCCAAGAGCTCGCTGAGGGCCTTCCGGACAGCAAAGTACGGTGTATCTTCTTCAGTCGTCATGATGGCTGGATTCAACGTCTTTTCACTGGAGTTGACAGTATCAAGATTAGCGCTGATAAGAATCATCACGATATTGAGAATTACAGTCTATTAGAAGCATTGAAGCTCAGGGAAACTTGTCAATCACTTCCTGAAGATACTGCGAAGATGATTGCGAGAGATGTAGTGAAGGTTTCCAAAGGTAGTTGAAAGATCCCTTTCTTTTCCTTTTCAGTAAATGCTAAATGTTGACGGCTGACTATAATCAAGGCCAGTTTCTGCTTGCGAGATTGATTTGGAACAATCTATCGAGTCATACATCCGTCGCCAGATTACGTCAAGAAGTGGAACCGGGAGTATTCCCAACCGAGATCAATGAAGCGTAAGCCAGTTCCAGTTCAAGAAAAGCATGACATGAATGCAATAAAAGAGCATGTGCTGAGAAACCAACAGGTACCGTCGAACATTGGTTCGATTAGAACAAGAAACACCAGAACAAGCGAGGGCTGACATATTCAGGTTGCTGGGCTGGCTTGTGTGCGCGAAGAGACCATTGAAGTGGTACGAAATTCAAGCAATGAAATCGATCGACCTCAACCAGAGGAAAGTCGACTCGGAGCACCATAGCTTTGTGAAAACTCACAAGAACCTTTGTTAAAAGTTATATATAAATACCTGTTAATTATTTTAAAGTTTAAGTTTTTTTTGTTATTTAAAAAAAAATAAAGCTATTTTAAATATATTATAAATTATATATAAAATATATTTTAATTTAATTAATTATAATTAATTTTAATATTTTTTTTTTAATTTATATATAAATAAAACTTTTAATAAATATTTTTTTTAATATTATAAAATTAATAAAATTAAGTTTTTTAATAAATTTTTTTTTTAAAATTTAAATATTTTAATTTATTTAATTAATAATAAATATTAATTAATTTTAAATAATTTTAAAAAAACTATAATATATAAATTTTAAAAAAAGTTTTTTAAATATAAAATTATTATATTTAAATTAATTAAATTATAATAAAAAGTTTTTTTTT
>MU389113.1:0-12360 GCA_022578795.1 Xylariaceae sp. FL0255 | reverse complement strand
TATTATTATTATTATTATTATTATTATTATTATTATTATTATTATTATTATTATTATTATTATTATTATTATTATTATTATTATTATTATTATTAATTAATTAATTAAAAGTTAAATTTAATATATTAAGTATATACTAATATATATTTATATTTATTTATAAGTTTTATTTTTTATTTTTAATTTTGTAAAAAATTGTATAAAAATACTATAAAATATATATATAATAATATAAAAGATAATAATATATATTATAAAAAAAACTTTATTTATTAAAAAATAAAATATAAATAAAATAACTATAATAGTTATTAAAAAAAACCGGCACTTAATATTCAATATTTAAAAATTTATAATAAAAGTTTATAATATAATAAAAATAATATAAAACAGTAATAATCAAAAATATAATAATTTATATATTAAAAATTACTATATAAAATGTTAAAATTATAAAGTATTACTTTATAATTAATAGTAATATTGCTATTTAATATTTTTTATAAAAACTAATAATAGTAGTAAAGCTTTATAACATTATATAATAATTCCGTCTTTTTTATAATAATATAGTTTAGTTTTAAATAATATAAACTTTAGTTACGTTTTATAGATTTATTAAAAATCCCTTAACGGATTTTTGAAACTTTTTAAATTTTAGCGTTTATTAGTAACTTATTTAATTTATTTTTATTATAATTTAGTTTTTTAAACTTATTAAATAATTATTAAAAAATTTTAAAATTTACTAAAATTATTTATTTATAAAAGAGTATTTTTCCGAAAATAAAAAAAAAAAAAAAAAAATTTTAAAAAAAATAATTTTGGCTATTTTAGCTTTTAAACCCTAAAATTAATAATAAAAATTTATTATTTTTATTTGTTTTTATTTATTTTATTAATTATTTAATTATATTATTTAAATTTAATCATTTTAACTTTAAATATTTTATTATATTAGCTATATTTTAAAAGATATTATTAAAAAACTATATTTAAAATTATATATATTAATTATTAAATTTTATTATAAATTTTTTTTTTTAACGCTTTTAACGATTTATTATAAATAATTTTTTTTTTATAATAATTTATTTTATAGTTATATTAATATTATAAAATATTATAAATAAGGAAAAAATAAAATTTAAATCCGTTTTGTTTTTTTTTGTCTATTTTAAATTTTTTTACTGGTCGAGTTTTTATTTTAAAAGATTATATTAAAATTTTAATAATAATTTTTATAAAGGTTTAGTTAAATTTTATTAAAATAATTTAAAAGCTAGAGATTTTTATAAAAAAGATTTTGTTTATTAAAATTCTAAAATTTAAAAATTTTATTTTAAATATTATAGATATTTTTAATCTATTTAAATTTACTATTATTAAATTTAATAAATTTATTCATAAATTTTTTAATTTATATTAAATATTTAAATTATAAAAATCTAAAATAATTTCTTTTATATAAAAAATTAAAAATATTATTATACTTTTTAGTATAAAAAATTTTGATATTTTTATTATATTTATTAAATTTTCCGATATAATAAATAAAAAATTAGCAAACAAAATAGCTAAATAGCTATATTTTTTCGATAAAAAAGCTAAATTAGTCAATAAATCTAATTATTTTATTTAATTTTAAAAGTTATAAATAGTTTTTTAAATTATCCATTATAATATATTTTTAAAAAAATTATTAATAATAACTATTTTCAAGAATAAAAATAAAGTTATTATTTTTATTATATTTTGTAATTTTTTTTTTTAATAGTTAAAAATATTATAAACTTTTTTATAAATTTTATAAAAATTTATAAATATTTTATAAGTTTTTATAAATTTTTAAATAAAAAGTTTTAAAATAATTTTATTTAAAAGTTTAACTTTTTTAAATATAATCGATTAATTAAAATTGTTAAATTTAATATTAAATTTAATAATTTAATAATTTAATTAAATTATTATAAAACTAATATATTTTTTATAAATTATTATAATATTTAAATTAATTAAATTTAATAAATTATTAAAATTTTAATTTATTTAAAATTTGCTAAAATTATTTTAAATTTTAAAAATAATTTGCTATTTAGTAAATTAAATAATAAACTTTTTATTTAATTTTTAATAATAAATATTTTTCAAAATTTAAAAATTAGTTAAAACTATTTAAATTTACTAATTAAATTAAAAATAATATTATTAAAAAGTTAAAAAAAGCACTATATAATATTAAGTATAGTTTTTTTTAATAATATTCTTTAAAATATAGCTAGTATAATAAAAATTTTAAAACTAAAATAACTAAATCTAAGTAATATAATTAAATAATCAATAAAATAAATAAAAATAAATAGTAGTAATAAGTTTTAAACGTTAAAAATAGCCGAAATTATTTCTTTTATAATTTTTCTAATTTCGTTATTTTTGAAAAAGTACTTTTTATAAATAAACAAATTTAATAAGTTTTAAAAGATTTTAATAATTAATTTTTAAATTCAAAATGTTAAATTATAGTAAAAATAAACTATTATAAACCTTAAAATTTAGAAAATTTCAAAAATTTGTAAAAAGATTTTTAATAGGCTTATAAAATAAAATTAAAATTTATACTATTAAAATTTAAACTATATTATTATAAAAAAGCGTAGTGAGCGTATAATATTATAAAATTCTACTATTATTATTAATTTTTATGAAAAATATTAAATAGTAATAATGCTATTAATTATAAAGTAATATTTTATAATTTTAATATTTTTTTTTAATATTAATATTTAAAATTTCTAAATAAAAGTTAACAAAAATAGAAAAAACTAATTTAATTAAGAAAAAGCCTTAAAAAAATAGCTTAATTAAGATTTAAATTTAAATTTTTTATATATTATATATTTTTATATTAAAATAATAACTATTTTGATATAAAATTATATTATTAATAAATAAATATTATAATTATTCAATTATTAAACTAATTAATTATTAATAAATTTATTATTAATTGTAGTTATATATTTTATATAAAAAATAGGTTTTTTTTTAAAAAAAACTACAAAATAATATAACCTAGTTAACTATTAAAAATAAGCTTATTTAACTACATTTAATAATTTAATAACATTATTAGCTAATATATTTATTATATTTAAATAAAATATAGCAATAATTTTATTATTAATATTTTATTTAATGTATTAAAAATTTACTAAAATATATATTATATAATTATAATATTTAAAGTTTTTTAAAGCTTTTATAATTTTTATATTATTAAAAAACATAATAATTAGCAAAATAATTAATTGTTTAATTTTTTAATAAAATTTTTATAACTATTTAATTTTATAAATAATTTTTATAAAAGCTATAAATTAGTTTTTAAAATAAATAATATAATAATAAAAACTTTTTTCGATTTTTAAATAATAACAGTATTTATAATAATTATTAAATATTTTTAAATAGATTTTTTTATAATTTTATATTTAATAAAATCGCTATTTATTATAATAATTAGCTAAAAAATTTTAAAATAAAGATTTTTAAAATATAAATAAGTTAAATTTATTTTATAATAAATCGATAATTTTATAATATTTTTTAAATATCGAAAAAAATATTTAATATTATTTTAAATTAAAAATTAATAATTTATAATTAATAAAATAAATCAAATTTATTAAAAACGGTATTTTAATAAGTTTAATATTTATTAAATTTAGCTTAATTAATGTTTATTTAATATATTAATTTTAATTTAAATATAAAATTTAAATAGCTATATTATAAATAATTAAAACTTTTAAAAACTAGGTTATAAAATTTTTATTATTAATAAAAACCTTTTTATTTAATTAAATTTTTAAAACTTCGATATAAATAATATTTAAATTTATAATAATGTCGTAAAGCTGTATCGATAATTTTAAAGTAATGCTGCCTAAATCAGCTAGGCCCAAATAGGCAAGTCTGGGCTTAGCGGGAAATGCGCCCTATATACCTACATTTATGTAACTCCACGCATATGCTTATCTTAAAAAACTCAGCCTAGAATTCGGCGTGGGTGGCTTATGTTAGCTGCGCCACAGCTAGGGGCTGTACTTTTCATATAGAATTCTGGTCTAAAGAACGACCGTCCTTTTTTCCTATACTCCGCAAAATCCAAAAACTCTAGTTAATACTTAGCGATCATTTTATAAGTTTTTATTCGATTTTTTCTAAACTATTTATCGAGATTTAGTTTTATAGTTATCTAGCTTCGACAAGTAGTTTAGAAAAAATCGAACAAAAATTCGTAAAATAATCGCTAAGTATTAACTGGAATTTTTAGATTTTGCGGAATATAAAAAAAAACGACCTTCAATTCCCAAACTAGAATTTTCAAAACGCAAAGCTGCAAAGCCTATGCTATTAACTACATTATACTACCTAAAATTCTAGTCTAGGTTTTAAAATAAGCATATACGCACCTTTTGTTAATTTCTCTTTTTCTTTAGCTTCAGATTTTTTATCGATTCTATAAATAAATATAAAGCCTTGCCTTTTTAAAAGCTTTATATTATAATAATAATAAAATAATTATTAATATAAATAATAATATAATAATTTATAGTAATATTTTAATATATTAAAAAATCTAAAATTAAAAAAAAAAAAACCGAAGTTTTTTACGATTTTAGTAATTTTTTTTTATTAAACTTTAAAAATTTATTTTAAATTATATAAAGTTTTAAAAATTACTAAAATTTATTTTATAATAAATTTTAATAATTTTAAATCTTTTAACACTATTTTTAATATATTTAAAAATAAAAAATAAATCGTTTTTTATAAATTGCTATATAAAAAAATATCTATAAAATTTATCTATTTAATTATTTAACTGTTTAAAATAGCTAAAGCTAAAAAAAATTTCTAAATAAATAAAATTATAATAACTACAAAAATTTTATTATAATCGATATTTTTAATTTATTTAAAGCTTTTAATAATAAAGCGAAATTTAAATTTATAAATATAATTTTATTAATTAGTTTTAAATTTTAATATTAATTATATATTAATAGTTTTTTATTTAATATTATTTTTAATAATAAATTTTAAGATTTTAATAAATAATAGCTATCGAAATTTATTTTTATAAATAATAAGCTATTTTTTTATTAAAAAGCTTTTTAACGTTTAAAATAATAATTTAAACTATAATTTAATAAATAAAATATTATATAAAATTTAATTATATAGAAAAATTTATTTTTTAAAAAAAAAATTTTAACTATTTAAAAAAATTGTTTAAAATTAGCTAATTTATTAAAATTTTTATTAACGTTAATTATAAAAAATAGCTTTATTATAATAAATTGCTGAAAAAGATTTATAGAAAATAAATTTAAAATAAAATTAAAAAATTTAAGGTTTTTTAAAAAAAATTACTTAAGATTTAAAAATATATTTAAATCCAATTTAAAATTATCAAAAAGAATTTTATTTTAAAAATCGATATTAATTTTTAAAATAAAGCTATTTAAATAATTTAAAATAGTTTTTTTTAAAAAAAGTTTTTTAATTTAAATAAAAAATCTATTGATATTTATTTTATTAATAAATTTATTAATAAATATTTTAATAAATAATTTTATTAAAATAGCTTTTATAAATAATAAAAATTTAGTTATTTTAATTAGCTTTATTTTAAATATTATATAATATTTAAAAATATATATTAAATAGATTATATTATTTAAAATTGCAAAAATTCCGTTTTCTTTAGTTTTATTAGTAAATTTATAAACTTTTTTCTATTTTTTTTTAAATATAAAAATAATATAATTATTACTAATAACTATAAATTTATCGTAGTTAATTTTATAAAATACTAAATTTAAATCTAATTTATTTAAAAATAATTATTTAAAAGGTAATTTTTTATTAATAATTATAATATAATTAATTAATTTTACTATTTAATTTATAATATAATATTATAAATAATTTAAAAAGCTTAAAATTTTAAATATAAAATATAATTAATTTAAAATAATTCAAATCGATTGTTTTAATAGTTTATTTTTTTTATAAATATAAATATATAAAATAATAAATTCGATTTTTTTATTTTATAGCTAGCTATGTATTAATTTATTATAAATTTTAAAGTTTTAATCGAAATAAAATTATAAAATTTTTTATTATATAAATAAAGTTTAATAATAAATAAATCTTTTTTTATAATATTTAAAATTTACTAAAAATCTAGAATTACGATAAAATTTAATCGTTAAATAGTTTTTATTAATTTGCAAATTTTATATTAAAAATTTTTTAGTTAAATAGCGTTTATATTAAATAATTTAACGTTTAATTTAACGGTTTTTTGTAATAAATTTAATCTTTAATAGTTAAATTTATAATATAACTATAAAATTTTTCGAAAAAATATTTAATAAATTAAATTAATAGATTTAAAAACAAAACTATTACTATAAAATATAATCTTTTATTTAAAAAAATTTAATTTATTAAAAAAAGTATTTTTTAAAATCCGTAGTAAAAGTAAATTAATACTAATAATTTTAATTTTTTTAATTTTTATAAAAGAATTTATTTAAAAAATTATACTAAAAAGTAATTTAGTAAAATATTGTATTATGAAAATAATTTATTAGCAAAATTAAAAATTTATTTATATTAAAAATTTAATAAATCGATTTAATATAATTAAAATTTAAAAAATTTACTATTTTATTTTAAATTTAAAATTATTAAAATTTATATTTTTTTAAATTATAAAAAAACTATTATTTTTAAATTTTAAAATAAATAAATAAGTCTTTTTTTATTAAATAATTTTAACTTTTTTATATAACTTTTTTTAACGTAGTATTAAATTTTTAAAATAATATTAATATTAAATTTAAACATATATAATATTAACGTTTTATAATATATATTAAAATTCAAACTTTTCCGATTTTTTTAAGTGTTAAAAAGCTTGTAATAATATATATACTATTTAAAAAATTACATTTGATATAGTTAAAAAAATTATTTTAATTACGTTTTATAAATATTATTAATTTAATATTATAGAACTATAATAATTTTATTAAAATTAAAATAATATTTAAAATAATAAATATTTTATTAATATAAAATAATTTAAAAATAATATTTAAAAATGTAAAATATAAAAAACTAAATATAAAATTTAAAATATTAACTAAAATATATAAATTAAAGCTAATTTAGTTAATAACTTTTTTAAATAAACTATTTAAAAGTTTATTATTTTTTTAAGCTAATTTTTATTTTTTTTATAATTATATTTTTATTTATCTTTTTTTGAATTCGATTTTTCGTTTTTAAAAAGCAATAAATTCGAATTAAAAAAGCAATTAATAGTATTATTAATTTAATTAATAAATTTAAATAATTTTAACTAATTTTTAAGTTTTTTATTTATTTTAAAATTTTAAAAAACGTTCATTATTAAAAATTAAAAAAAAAGTTTATTATTTAATTTACTAAATAGTAAATTATTTTCGAAATTTAAAATAATTTTAGCAAATTTTAAATAAATTAAAGCTTTAATAATTTACTAAATTTAATTAATTTAAATATTATAATAATTTTTTAATATTTTAAAATAATTATTATATTAATTTATAAAAAATATATTAGCTTTATAATAATTTAATTAAATTATTAAATTATTAAATTTAATATTAAATTTAGCAATTTTAATTAATCGATTATATTTAAAAAAATTAAAATTTTAAATAAAATTTGGAACACGGTGCTAGGGGGTGCTAGTGCATATGTTGATATTATATATATTAATGATGTAGACGAGAGAGTGCAGGGGCAGGGCCCTGTACGCAAAGGCACCCGTTATATAGATGTGTGGGGCCCTGGCTGCTATCTTATATAATCTAATCAGCTTATCTAATCTACATCCACCCTTGGTGGGGCTGCCGCCCATGTAGGCGCGCGTCAAAATTATTTTAAAACTTTTTATTTAAAAATTTATAAAAATTTATAAAATATTTATAAATTTTTATAAAATTTATAAAAAAAGTTATAATATTTTTAACTATTAAAAAAAAAAAATTGCAAAGTATAATAAAAATAATAGCTTTATTTTTATTTTTTAAAATAATTGCTATTAATAGATTTTTTAAAAATCTATTATAATTGATAATTTAAAAAACTATTTATAACCTTTAAAACTAAATAAAATAGATAAATTTACTAATTAATTTAGCGTTTTTATTAAAAAAATATAGCTACTTAGCTATTTTTTTTGCTAATTTTCTATTTATTATATTAAAATTTTTTATATTAAAAAATATAGTAATATTTTTAATTTTTTATATAAAAGAAATTATTTTAAATTTTTGTAATTTAAATATTTAATATAAATTGAAAAATTTACTAGTAAATTTATTAAATTTAATAATAATAAGCTTAAATAAATTAAAAATATCTATAATATTTATAATAAAGCTTTTAAATTTTAAAATTTTGATAAATAAAACCTTTTTTATAAAAATCTCTAATTTTTAAATTATTATAATAAAATTTAATTAAGTTTTTATAAAAATTATTATTAAAATTTTAATATCATTTTTTAAAATAAAAACTCGATTAGTAAAAAAATTTAAAGTAGATAAAAAAAGCAAAATAAATTTAAATTCTATTTTTTTTAATATTTTATAATATTTTATAATATTAATATAATTATAAAATAAATTATTATATAAAAAAAAAACCCCTTAAAGCAAATTGCTAAAAATATTAAAAAAATAAAATTTATTATAAAAATCAATAATTAATATATAATTTTAAACTTAATATTTAAATATTAAATTTAAAATTTATTAAAAAATTAAAAGAGAATACTATATAATATTAAATATAATTTTTTTAATAATATTTTTTAAAATATAATTAATATAACAAAAACTTTAAAATTAAAATAACTAAACTTAAATAATATAATTAAATAATTAATAAAATAAATAAAAACATATAATAGTAATAAATTTTTATTATTAATTTTAGGTTTTAAATATTAAAAATAGCTAAAATTACTCCTTTAATAATTTTTCCAATTTTATTATTTTTAGAAAAATACTTTTCTATAAATAAACAGATTTAGTAAACTTTAAAAAACTTTAATAATTAACTTTTAAATTTAAAAAACTAAATTATAATAAAAATAAACTACTATAAACGCTAAAATTTAGAAAATGTCAGAAATTTATAAAAAATCTTTTAATAAGCCTATAAAGCGTAACTAAAATTTATATTACCAAAATCTAAATTATATTGCTATAAAAAGACGCAATTGTCGTATAACATTATAAAACTTTACCGCTACTATTAGTTTTTATAAAAAATATCGAGTAGTAATGTTACTATTAATTATAAAGTAATATTTTATAATTTTAACAATTACAAATAATTTTTTTAATTCGAATTTATTGTTTTTTAAAAATGAAAAAACGATTTAAAAAAAAATAAGCAAAAATATAGCCGTAAAAAAAGCAAATATTAGCCTAAAAAAATAATAAACTTTTCAATAAATTATTGAAAAAAATTATTAATTAAATTAGCTTTAACTTATATATTTTAATTTATATTCTAAATTTTATATTTTTAAATATTATTTTTAAACTATTTTATATTAATAAAATATTTATTATTTTAGATATTGTTTTAATTTTAATAAAATTATTATAATTTTATAATATTAAATTAATAATATTTATAAAATATAATTAAAGCGATTTTTTTAATTATATTAAATATAATTCTTTAAATAATATATATATTACTGCAGGTTTTTTAAAATTTAAAAAAATTAGAAAAGTTTAAATTTTAATATATATTATAAAACGTTAATATTATTTTATAGTATTTTTTAAAATATTATATATATTTAAATTTAATATTATAATAAAAAAAATTATACAAAAAAATTGAAACTATTTAATAAAAAAAAAAACTTATTTAATTATTTTAAAATTTAAAAATAATAGCTTTTTTATAATTTAAAAAAATATAAATTTCGATTAATAATTTTAAATTTAAAATAAAATAGCAAATATTTTAAATTTTAATTATATTAAAATAATCCGTTAAATTTTTAATATAAAAAATTTTTTAGTTTTATTAATAAATTATTTTAATAATAAAATATTTTATAAAATTATACTTTAATTTAGTTTTTTAATTATAAAATATTTATTTTTAAAAAAGTTAATAATATTAAAAAATTTTGGATATTAAATTTTAAAATACTTTTTTTTTAGATAAACTTTTTTATAAAGATTAAGAAAATTAGAATTATTAATAATAATTTATTTTTATTATAAATTTTCGAAAATACTTTTTTTAGCAAATCGGATTTTTTTAAATAAAAAATTTTATTTTATAATAATAATTTTATTTTTAAATTTATCGATTTAATTTATTAAATATTTTTTTTAAAAAAAGTTTATAGCTACATTGTAAATTTAGCTATTAAAATTTAAAATTATTAAAAAAAAATTACTAAATTAAACGCTAAATTATTTAACATAAACGCTATTTAATTAGAAAATTTTCGATATAAGATTTATAAATTAATAAAAACTATTTGGTAGTTAAATTTTACTATAATTTTAAATTTTTAATAAATTTTAAATATTATAAAAAGAAATTTATTTATTATTAAGCTTTATTTTAATAAATTAAACATTTCGAAAATAATAAATTATTTTATTAAAATAGAAAAATATTAAATATATATTTTTAATAATAAAAAGCCGATTTAAGTTTTTTAAAAATTACTATAACTGTTAATTTTTTTTAATTTTATTTCTTGATTAAAATTTTGAATTTATAATAAATTAATAAATAGCTAGTTATAAAATAAAAAAATTAAATTTACTATTTTATATATTTATATTTATAAAAAAAATAAACTATTAAAACAATTAATTTAAATTATTTTAAATTAATTATATTTTATATTTAAAATTTTAGGCTTTTTAAATTATTTATATTATTATATTATAAATTAAATTTACATTTAATATTTTATAAAATTAATTATAATAAATTCGTAATTATCAGTAATAATTATACTATTTTTATATAAAAAAATAATAATAAAAAACCTATAAATTTACCGATAAAATTAAAAAAGCAAAATTTTTATAATTTTAAATAATTTAATTTATTTAGTATATATTTTTAAATATTATATAATATTTAAAAAAAAACTAGTTAAAATAATTAAATTTTTAATATTTATAAAAGCTATTTTAATAAAATTATTTATTAAAATATTTACTAATAAATTTTTTATTTAAATTAAAAACTTTTTTTTTTAAAAAAAGCTATTTTAAATTATTTAAATAGCTTTAATTTAAAAATTAATATTAATATTAACTTTTAAAATAAATTTTCTTTTAATAAATCTAAATTAAATTTAAATATATTTTTAAATTTTAGGTATTTTTTTTCGGAAAATCTTAAATTTTTTAATTTTATTTTAAATTTATTTATTATAATTTTTTTTTAATAGTTTGTTATAATAAAGCTATTTTTTATAATTAAACGTTAATAAAAATTAATATAAATTTATAGTTTTTTTTTAAAAAAATAAAAATTTTAATAAATTAGCTAATTTTGGACTATTTTTTTTTAATAGTTAAAAATTCTCTTTTTAAAGCAGATTTTTTTATATAATTAAATTTTATATAATATTTTATTTATTAAATTATATATATTATAATTAATATTAAAATTTAAAATTAATTAATAACGTTATATTTATAAATTTAAATTTCGTTTTATTACTAGAAATTTTAAATAAATCGAAAATATTAATTATAATAAAATTTTTATAACTATTATAATTTTATTGATTTAAAGAATTTTTTTAACTTTAGCTATTTTAAATAGTTAAATAATTAAATAAATAAATTTTATAAATATTTTTTTATATAGTAATTTATAAAAAATAATTTATTTTTTATTTTTAAATATATTAAAAATAATATTAAAGAACTTAAAATTATTAAAATTTATTATAAAATATAATTATAATTTTTTTATAAAACAAGTTTTAGTAATTTTTAAAGCTTTATATAGCTTAAAATAAGTTTTTAAAATTTAATAAAAAAAATTTACTAAAATTGTAAAAAAATTTAGTTTTTTTTTTTAATTTTAAATTTTTTAATATATTAAAATATTAATATAAATCATTATATTATTATTTATATTAAAACTTTAAAAATTTAGTTAAATAAAAAAGTTTTTATTAATAATAAAAATTTTAATTATTTATAATATAGCTATTTA
>MU389112.1:0-12386 GCA_022578795.1 Xylariaceae sp. FL0255 | reverse complement strand
AATTTTAAAGTTTTAATTAAAATAAAATTAAAAAAAAATAGCAGTTATAGCAGTTTTTAAAAAATTTAAATTAGCTTTTTATTATTAAAAATATAACGTAGTTGATGGGTTAGTTGTGTATACGGGTTAGTTGCGCACTTTTCCTAGAAACGCGTCTTTCTATTTTCGTCGCGTTTTTATTTTAAAACTAAATAATGTCTATTCAAATAAAAGAATCTAGGATTGTCCTAGTTATCGAAGCTATTCGCTCTTCGAAAAAAATAAGCATTCGACGTGCTTTTAAAATTTATAACGTTCTAGAATTATTAATACGCGATAGAATAAACGGCCGTATTTACAAGACTGAAATGTGTCCTAATAATCTTTAATTGGATTCGGTTAAAGAAGAGGTGCTTCTTTAGTATATTATCGATCTAGATAATTGAAGTTATCCGCTTAATTACGCTACTATTAAAAATATGGCAGATTATTTGTAAAAAGTACGCGACGCCGATTCTATCAGATAGAACTAGGCGCGAAGCTTTATTAAACGCTATATAGAACTTAAAACACGTTATTTGCGTAGTTATAATTTTTAAAAGGCTTTATATAAAAATTTAGTTATAATTAGCATATAGTTTAAGTATTTTTAGCGTATAAAAACGTAATATAGTATTTATAATAATAATATATAAAATTTTAATAAAACCGGCTTTATAATAAATATTATCTCGTCTAATATAGTAATTACGTACGCTAAACGACGTAAAAAACGTAAATTAGTATAGCTTAGTAATTAGGAATAGGCAACTATAATTTATGCTATTAATTCTCGCAGGTTATACATACTGCCGTATATTATTTTCTAAAACTTTACCTACCAAAAGCTATAGTACTTAAAATATAATATTCCGAACAATTGGCATATCTACGTAAATCCTAATAAATAGACTATAAATAAAATAAGCTTCGACTAGGTTAAATATTTTGATAAATACTCTAAGCTGTCGCAAATAAGCAGATATTATTTATTAATATTAGATTAGTATAAAAGTCACGTTTCGGCTAAATTCGAGAAGTATTATAAAAAGAATAATATAATTATAATTCCCCTGCCTTTGTACTTATTTTATATTACTTAGCTACTCGACGTTAAGCTTTATAATCTGTTAAAACGTAAATATAGCAATAAAATTTTAAGTTTTATAAAGTTATATATTAACTATATTATAAAGACCAAATTTTTAATCGCCTTTCGCACTTCGTTCTTAGAGGTTTTTACGGAATCTAATATTCTAGGCGGATTTAAAGGGTCTAGTTTAATACTATTCGACCCTCTAAAAGTCATTTTAATGCTTGATATATGTTTAAAGTTGCTGTCGCTTATTTCTAGGTCCTAAAAGCTACCCAAACCTTGGGTTACGCAAATGCCCAAAACTATGCAAGAATCTGTCGTACAATTAACTCTAATTAAAAAAAAGATCTCTAAATATCAAAAAAGCTTACTATCTAAAATTTTATCTGCTATTAACCAATTTGCAAAATCTAATTTAATATTAACGTATATAGTTACCATTTTAACCAAAGAAAACCGCACCTTTTGTAAGGCAAATAAAACATTTTCTAAACGCTAGAAGGCTAAAAGAAGGCGACTACAATATAGAGGAGGATTTAATACAAAACAAAGCATAGATTTAATTACTTAGAAAGACGCGCAAAATCAGGCATAGCAAGATAGGTCTTAAAATTATAGTAATAGTAAAGCTGGTCCGTTGCGCCTACGACGATATAATAGATATAACAATATAAATTATAATGCTAGAACCTATAAAATAAAAATAGATTCGTCTAGAAAATCAGATTCCGATTGAAATTTAATATCAAATGCGCTTGTTGTAATGTTATTTACAAGTAAATGTCTTACAGTCGGGAAAAGTGCGCGACTGACCTATATGCGCGACTGACCCATTAACCACGTTATATTTAATATTTTTAATTTTAATAAAATAATTTATCGTTTTTAAAACTTTCGATTTATTAAAATAAAGCTATAAAACTTTTTATTATATAAATAAAGCTTAATAATAAATAAATTTTTTTTTATAATATTTAAAACTTGCTAAAAATTTAGAATTACGGTAAAATTTAACTATTAAATAGTTTTCGTTAATTTGCAAATTTTATACTAAAAATTTTCTAATTAAATAGTATTTATATTAAATAATTTAGCGCTTAATTTAGCGGTTTTTTTTAATAAATTTAAGCTTTAATAGCTAAATTTATAATATAGCTATAAGGTTTTTCGAAAAAATATTTAATAAATTAAATTAATAAATTTAGAAATAAGACTATTATTATAAAATAAAATCTTTTGCTTAGGAAAATTTAAATCGCTAAAAAGAATATTTTCGAAAACTCGTAGTAAAAATAAATTAATACTAATAATTCCAATTTTCTCAACTTTTATAAAAAAATCTACTTAAAAAAAAAGTATTTTAAAATCTAAAGTTTAAAATTTTTTAATATTATTAACTTTTTCTAAAATAAATACTTTATTATTAAAAAATTAAATTAAAATATAATTTAATAAAATATTTTTAACTTTTATAAAAAGAAATATTTTATTATTAAAATAATTTACTAATAAAGCTAAAAGTTTATTTATATTAAAAATTTAATAGATTATTTTAATATAATTAAAGCTTAAAATATTTGCTATTTTATTTTAAACTTGAAGTTATTAATTAAAATCTATATTTTTTTAAATTATAAAAAAGCTATTATTTTAAAATTTTAAAGTAATTAAATAAATCTTTTTTTTATTAAATAGTTTTAATTTTTCTATATAACTTTTTTTAATACAATATTATATTTTTAAAATAATATTAATATTAAATTTAGGTATATATAATATTTTAAAAAGTATTATAAAATAATATTAACGTTTTATAATATATGTTAAAATTTGGACTTTTTTAATTTTTTTAGGTTTTAAAAAACCCGCAGCAATATATATATTACCTAAAAAATTATATTTAATATAGTTAAAAAAATCGCCTTAATTACGTTTTATAAATATTATTAATTTAATATTATAAAACTATAATAGTTTTACTAAAACTAATATAATATTTAAAATAATAAACGTTTTATTAATATAAAATAATTTAAATATAATATTTAGAAATATAAAATATAAAAAACTAAATATAAAATTTGGAATATTAACCAAAATATATAAATCGAAGCCAATTTAGTTAACAGTTTTTTCGGATAATTTATTTAAAAGCTTATTATTATTTTTAAACTAATTATTGCCTTTTTTATAGCTATACTTTTATTTACTTTTTTTTTAATTCGATTTTTCGTTTTAAAAAAATAATTAATAGAATTATTAATTTAATTAGTAAATTTAAATAGTTTTAACTAATTTTTAGGTTTTTTATTTATTTTAAAATTTCGGAAAATATCTATTATTTAAAACTAAATAGAAAACTTATTATCTAATTTATTAAATAGTAAATTATTTTTAAAATTTAAAATAATTTTAGTAAGTTTTAAATAAATTAAAACTTTAATAATTTACTAAATTTAGTTAATTTAAATATTATAATAATTTTTTAATATTTTAAAATAATTATTACATTAATTTATAGAAAGTATATTAGTTTTATAATAATTTAATCGAGCTATTAAATTACTAAATTTAATATTAAATTTAGCAATTTTAGTTAATTAATTATATTTAAAAAAATTAAATTTTTAAATAAAATCGTTTTAAAACCTTTTGTTTAAAAGTTTATAAAAGTTTATAAAATATTTATAAACTTTTATAAAATTTATAGAAAAAATTATAATATTTTTAACTATTAAAAAAAAGAAATTACGAAGTATAATAAAAATAATAACTTTATTTCTATTTTTTAAAATAACTACTATCGATAGATTTTTTAAAAATATATCGTAATCGATAGTTTAAAAAGCTATTTATAACTTTTAAAACTAAATAAAATAGTTAAATTCGCCAACTAATTTAGCGCTTTTATCGAAAAAATATAGCTATTTAACTATTTCTTTTGCTAATTTTTTATTTACTATATTAAAAGATTTAATAAATATAATAAAGGTATTAAAATTTCTTATGTTAAAAAATATAATAATATTTTCAATTTTTTATATAAAAAAAATTATTTTAAACTTTTATAATTTAAATATTTAATATAAATTAAAAAGTTTATTAATAAATTTAAATAAATCGAAAGTATTTATAGTATTTAAAATAAAGCCTATAAATTTTAAAGTTTTAATAAATAAAACCTTTTCTATAAAAGTTTCTAGTTTTTAAACTATTTTTGTTAAAATTATAAGGTATTACCCTATAATTGATAGCAGCACTGCCACTTGATATCTTTTATGGAGGCTAATAGTGGCGGTGGAGCCTTATGGCGTTATACAGCGACTACGCCTTTTAGTGGCGATGTGGCTTAGATTTTGGTGATATAAGCTTTAGTTGTGCCTTATAAGGCTATTAAGAGTACCCCTACGAATTTTTGAAACTTTATGAATTTTAGCGCTTATAGTAGCTTATTTTTATTATAATTAAGTTTTTTAAGCTTAATAGGTGATTATTAAAGTCCTTTAAAGCTTATTAAATCTGTCTATTTATAAGAGGATATTTCCTTTAAAAGTAATAAAGTTAAAGAAATCGATAGAGGAGTAATTTCGGCTATTTTTAATTTTTAAAATTCGAGATTAGTAATAAAGATTTATTATTATTATTTATTTTTATTTATTTTATTAATTATTTAAATATATTATTTAAATTTAGTTATTTTAGCTCGAATATTTTATTATACTAGCTATATTTTAAGGAATATTATTAAAGAAACTATATCTAATATTATATAGTACTTTTTTTAACTTTTTAATAGGTTATAAGCTTGGTATTTAAATATTAAATTTAAGGTTATATTTATCGATTATTAACTTTATTATAAACCTTATTTTTTTAATGCTTTTGGCGATTTACTATAAAAGATTTTTCTTTTATAATAATTTATTTTATATTTATATTAATGCTATAAAATACTATAGATATTAAAAAAATAGAATTTGAATCCGTTTTGCCTTTTTTATCTACCTTAGATTTCTTTACTAGTTAAGTTTTTATTTTAGAAAATTATATTAAAGTTTTAATAATAACTTTTACAACAATTTAGTTAAACTTTATTAAGATAGTTTAGAAACTAGAAACCTTTATAGAGAGGGTTTTGCCTATTAAAACTCTAGGGCTTATAAGCTTTATTCTAGGTACTATAAGCACTTTTAACTTACTTAGGTTTATTATTATTAAATTTAACGAATTTACTAATAAACCTTTTGATTTATATTAAATATTTGAGTTATAAAGGTTTAAAATAACCTCCTTTATATAAAAAGTTAAGAATATTATTATACTTTTTAGTATAAAGAATTTTAATACCTTTATTATATGTACTAAATTTTTTAATATAGTAAATAAAGAGTTAGCAAAAGAGATAGTTAAATAGCTATATTTTTTCGATAAAAATACTAAATTAATTGGCAAATTTAACTATTTTATTTAGTTTTAAAGGTTATAAATAGTTTTTTAAGCTATCAATTACGATATATTTTTGGAAAATTTATTAATAATAGCTATTTTAAAAAATAGAAATAGAATTATTATTTTTATTATATTTTGTAATTTTTTTTTTTAGTAGTTAAAAATATTATAATTTTTTTACGGATTTTATAAAAGTTTATAAATATTTTATAAATTTTTATAAGCTTTTAAATAAAAAACTTCAAGACAATTTTACCTAAGAATT
Source organism: Xylariaceae sp. FL0255 (assembly GCA_022578795.1). NCBI lineage: Eukaryota > Fungi > Ascomycota > Sordariomycetes > Xylariales > Xylariaceae > Xylariaceae sp. FL0255. The sequence goes on along the minus strand of MU389112.1, from coordinate 6,558 downwards.
TAACTTTTTTTAAATATAATTAATTAACTAAAATTGCTAAATTTAATATTAAATTCAGTGATTTAATAGCTTGATTAAGCTATTGTGAAGCTAATATATTTTTTATGGATTTATGTAATAATTATTTTAAAATATTGGAAAATTATTATAATATTTAAGTTAATTAAATCTAGTAAATTATTAAAGCTTTGATTTATTTAAAATTTACTAAAATTACCTTAGATTTTAAAAATAATTTGCTATTTAATAAATTAAATAATAAGTTTTTTATTCAATTTTTAATAATAAATGCTCTCTAAAACTTTAAAATAAGCAAAAAGCCTAAAAATTAATTAAAACCACTTAAATTTACTAATTAAATTAATAATTTTATTAATCGCTTTTTTAATTTAAATTTATCGCTTTTTTAAAACAAAAAATCGAATTAAAAAAAAAGTAAGCAAAAACGTAGCTATAAAAAAGGCAATAATTAGCCTAAAAGTAATAATAAACTTTTAGATAAATTATTTAAAAAAATTATTAACTAAATTAACTTTAATTTATATATTTTAATTAATATTTCGAATTTTATATTTAGTTTTTTATATTTTATATTTCTAAATATTATATTTAAACTATTTTATATTAATAAAACGTTTATTATTTTAGATATTATATTAACTTTAATAAAACTATTATAGTTTTATAATATTAAATTAATAATATTTACAAAACGTAATTAAAGCAATTTTTTTAACTATATTAAGTATAATTTTTTAAATAATATATATATTGCTACAGGCTTTTTAAAGCTTAAAAGAGTTAGAAAAGTCCAAATTTTAGCATATATTATAAAACGTTAATATTATTTTATAATACTTTTTAAAGTACTATATATATCTAAATTTAATATTAATATTATTTTAGAGGTATAATATTATATTAAAGGAAGTTATATAAAAAAATTAAAACTATTTAATAAAAAAAAGACTTATTTAATTACCTTAAAGTTTAAAAATAATAGCTTTTTTATAATTTAAAAAGGTATAAATTTTAATTAATAATTTTAAATTTGAAACAAAATAGTAAGCATTTTAAGTTTTAATTATATTAAAATGATTTATTAAATCCTTAATATAAATAAACTTTTAGTTTTATTAATAAATTACTTTAATAGTAAAATATTTCTTCTTATAGGAATTGAAAATATCTTACTAAATTATATTTTAGCTTAATTTTTTAATAATAAAGTATTTACTTTAAAAAAGGTTAATAATATTAAAAAATTTCAGACTTTAAACTTTAAAATACCTTTTTTTCGAGTAAATTTTTTTATAAAAGTTAAGAAAACTAAAATTATTAATATTAATTTACTTTTGCTATAAGTTTTTAAAAATATTCCTTTTAGCAATTTAAATTCCTTTAAACGAGAAACTTTACTGTATAATAATAGTCTTATTTCCAAATTTATCGATTTAACTTACTAAATATTTTTTTAAAAAGCCTTATAACTATATTATAAATTTAGCTATTAAAGCTTAAATTTATTAAAAAAAATCGCTAAATTAAGCATTAAATTACTTAATATAAACGCTATTTAACTAGAAAATTTTCAATATAAAATTTATAAATTAATAAAAACTATTTAGCAATTAAATTTTACCATAATTCTAAACCTTTAATAAGTTTTAAATATTATAAAAAAAAATTTATTCGTTATTAAATTTTATTTATATAATAAAAAATTTTATAGCTTTATTTTAATAAATTAAAAGTTTTAAAAGTAATAGGTTATTTTATTAAAATAGAAAAATATTAAATATATATTTTTAGCAATAAAAAGCCAATTTAAACTCTTTAAAAATTGCTATAACTACTACTTTTTTTAATTTTATTTCGATTAAAACTTTAAAATTTATAATAAACTAATAAATAACTAGCTATAAAGTAAAAAAGTCGAATTTACTATTTTATATATTTATATTTATAAAAAAAATAAACTACTAAAATAATCGATTTAAATTATTTTAGATTAATTATGCCTTATATTTAAGGCTTTAAGCCTCCTAAACTATTTATAATATTATATTATAGACTAAATAACAAAATTAATTAACTATACTATAATTATTAATAAAAAATTACCTTTTAAATAATTATTTTTAAATAAATTAAATCTAAATTTAGCACTTTATAAAATTAATTACAATAAATTTATAGTTATTAATAATAACTATACTATTTTTATATTTAAAAAAAAATAGCAAAAAGCTTATAAATTTACTAATAAAACTAAAAACAGTAAAATTCTTGCAATTTTAAATAATTTAATCTATTTAATATATATCTTTAAACGTTATATAATATTTAAAATAAAGCTAATTAAAATAACTAAATTTTTAATATTTATAAAAACTATTTTAGTAAAATTATCTACTAAAATATCTATTAATAAACCTATTAATAAAAAAAATATTAATAGATTTTTTATTCAAATTAAAAACTCCGTTTTAAAAAAAGCTACCCTAGATTATCTAAATAGCTTTAATTTAAAAATTAATAACAACCTTCAAAATAAAATCTTTTTTAATAATTTTAAGTCAGATTTAGGTATATTTTTAAATTTCGGGTATTTTTTTTAAAAAAACTTTAAATTTCCTAATCCTATTTTAGACTTACTTTTTATAAATCCTTTTTAATAATTTATTATAATAAACCTATTTTTTATAACTAATACTAATAAAAATTAATATAAATCTATAGCTTTTTCTTTAAAAAATAAAAGCTTTAATAAATTAGCTAATTTTAAACTACTTTCTCTAATAATTAAAAACTCTCTTTTTAAAATAAACTTTCCTATATAGTTAAATTTTATACGATATTTTATCCGCTAAATTATATATATTATAATTAATATTAAACTATAGCTTAAATCGCTATTTTAAGCATTAAAAAGCTTTTCAATAAAAAAATAGTTTATTATATATAATAGTAAATTTCGACAACTATTATTTACTAAAACCTTGAAATTTATTACTAAAAATAGCGTTAAATAAAAAATTATTAATATATAATAAATATTAAAATTTAAAATTAATTAATAAAATTATATATATAAATTTAAATTTTACCTCATTATTAAAAGCTTTAAATAAATCGAAAGTATTAATTATAATAAAATTTTTATAGCTATTACGATTCTATTTATCTAAAGAATTCTTTTAACTTTAGCTACTTTAAACAGCTAAATAATTAAATAAATAGATTTTATAAACATATTTCTATATAGCAATTTATATAAAACAATTTACTTCTTATTTTTAAATATATTAAAAATAGTATTAAAAGATTTAAAATTATTAAAACTTGCTATAAAATATAATTATAACCTTTTTATAAAATAGGTTTTAATAATTTTTAAAACTTTATACGATTTAAAACAAGCTTTTAAAACTTAGCAAAAGAAATTTATTAAAATTGTAAAAAACTTTGGTTTTTTTCTTTTAATTTTAGACTTTTTAATATATTAAAATATTAGTATAGGTTACTATATTATTATTTATATTAATAATTACTTCATTATAGGGCTAGATTTTGCTTATATTAAAGTTTTAAAAATCTAACTAAATAAAAAGATTTCTATCAAAAATAAAGGCCTTATAACCTAGTTTTTAAAAGCTTTAATTATTTATAATATAACTATTTAAACTTTATATTTAAATTAAAATTAATATATTAAATAAGCGCTAATTAAGCTAAATTTAGCAGATTTTAAACCTATTAAAATACTATTTCTATTAAGTTTAATTTATTTTATTAATTATAAGCTTTTAATTTTTAATTTAAAACAGTATTAAATATTAATAAATATTATAATATATATTATAATAATTACTAAAATTAATATTATTTTTATAATATAATAGTTATTATAATATATATATATATTTTAAAAAAAATATATTTTATAAAAGCTAAATATTTTTTTTAGTATCTAAAAAATATTATAAAATTATCGATTTATTATAAAACAAATCTAACTTATCTATACTTTAAAAATCTCTATTTTAGAGATTTCTAGCCAATTATTATAACAAATAGTAATTTTGCTAAATATAAAATTACGAAAAAATTTATTTAAAAATATTTAGTAACTATTATAAATATTATTATTATTTAAAAATTAAAAAAAGCTTCTATTATTATATTATTTACCCTAAGAGTTGAATTTATAACTTTTATAAAAGCTATTTATAAAATAAAGTAATTATAAAGATTTTATTAAAAAATTAAATATTTAATTACTTCATTAGTTATTATATTTTCTAATAATATAAAAGCTATAGAAGTTTTAAAAAACTTTAAATATTATAATTATACAAAATATATTTTAATAAATTTTTAATATATTCGATAAAATATTAATAGTAAAATTATCGCTATATTTTACCTAAATATAATAAATATACTAGCTAATGGCCTCATTAAATCATTAAATATGGTTAAATAGGCCTATTTTTAACAATTAGCTAGATTATACTACCCTACAATTCCTAGAGAATAAAACCTATTTATTATATAGATTTAGGTTCAATTTTTAGTTAAACTATCTTTTTTAGAATTTTTTTCTAATTTGATTAATTTTCCTTTATTTTTGCTAACCCTTACCTAAAAATTCTAAATATTAGTACTAAAAAAAGTATTAAAATTATAAAATATTATTTTATAATTAATAATAATACTGCTACTTAATATTTTTTATAAAAACTAATAGTAACAATAAAGCTTTATAACGCTATACGGTAATTATACCCTTTTAATAACAATATAGCTTAAATTTTAATAGCATAAGCTTTAGTTATATCTTATAAAACTATTAAAAATACTTTTATAAACTTTCGAAATTTTATAAATTTTAACGTTTATAGCAACTTATTTTTATTATAATTAAGTTTTTTAAATTTAATAAGTAATTATTAAAATCTCTTAAAGCTTACTAAATTTATCTATTTATAAAAAGGCATTTCCTCTAAAAGTAATAAAATTAAAAAAATCGATAAAGAAGTAATTTCGGCTATTTCTAGTTTTTAAAACCTAAAATTAATAATAAAAACTTGTTACTACTACTTGCCTTTACTTACCTTATTGATTACTTAAATATATTACTTAAACTTAGTTATTTTAGCTCTAAATATTCCATTATACTGGCTATATTTTGAGGGATACTACCAAGGAAACCATACCCGGTATTACATGGTACCCTCCTTGACCTTTTAACAATTTTAATAAAATTTAACTAAATTTTTATAGAAATTATTATTAAAGCTTTAATATAATTTTCTAAAATAAAAACTCGACTAATAAAAAAGTTTAAAATAGATAAAAGAAATAAAACAAATTCGGATTTTATTTTTTCGATATCTACGATATTTTATAATATTAATATAACTATAAAATAAATTATTATAAAAGAAAAATTTTTTATAGTAAATCGCCAAAAGCATTAAAAAAATAAGGTTTATAATAAAGTTAATAATCAATAAATATAACCTTAAATTTAATATCTAAATACCAAGTTTATAATTTATTAAAAAATTAAAAAAAATATTATATAATACCGGGTATAATTTTTTTAATAATATTTCTTAAAATATAGCCAATATAATAGAATATCCAAAGTTAAAATAATTAAATTTAAGTAATATATTTAAATAATTAATAAAATAAATAAAAGCAAATAGTAATAACAAATTTTTATTATTAATTTTAGGTTTCAAAAATTAAAAATAACCAAAATTACTTTTCTATTAATCTTTTTAATTTTGTTACTTTTAAAAAAATGTTTTTTAATAAATAAACAAATTTAATAAGCTTTAAAAAACTTTAATAATTACTCGTTAAATCTAAAAAACTTAATTATAATAAAAATAAACTGCTATAAGCGCTAAAATTTATAAAATTTTGAAAATTCGTAAAAGTATTTTTAATAGCTCCACAAGGCATAACTAGGGCTTATGCCACCAAAATCTAAGCTATATCGCCACTAAAGGGCGCAGTCGCCGTACAGCGCTACAGGGCTCCACCGCCACTATTAGCCTCCACAAAAGATGTCGAGTAGCAGTACTGCCATCAATTATAAGGTAATACCCCATAATTTCAACAAATACAAATTAACTTAATTTTTTTATTTTCATAATAAAAATTAAAATATATTAATAATAATATTTTTAATAAAAATATTAAATTGAATAAAAAAAAGCAAATAGCTAGTAATAAATATTAATTATTAAAATAGCCGTTATTAAAATTATTAAAAGCTATATTATTATATTTTTAAAAATATATAATATATAATAATAATATATATTTTATAATTTTATAAATTAAACTATTATAATATTAATATAAATTATTAAAACAATAATTAAAACGTTTTATAAATATAGCAAAAAATATATATTGTTTTTTTAAAATTTAAATTAATTTTATAACTATATTAATTATATTAATATTTATAATATTAAAATTTATAAAATTACCTTAAAATATAAAAAATTTAAATCTTTATTTTAAATTATT
>MU389111.1:0-12448 GCA_022578795.1 Xylariaceae sp. FL0255 | reverse complement strand
ATTTTATATATAAAAATTAGAAAATATTAACTTAATTTAAAAATTAAATATAAACAATTTTTTAAAAATATAAATATTATAAAATTTAATAAATAAAATAAATAAGCTAAAATAATTAAATTAAATAATAATTAAACGTTTTAAAAAAAAATAATAAAATAAAATAACTATTATCAAACAAAATAATTAATAAAAAAACTAAGCAAAATTTATATTATAAAACTACTAAATTTAAATAAAAAATTTTTTAATAAAATTTAAAATAGATAAAATTTTAAATATTATATTAAAAATAGCTATAAAAATAAAATTTATAACTATATATTATTAAATAATATTAAATCGTTAATATTAAATAGCTATTATTTTTTTAATTTTGTAATACTAATTTTTATTAACGTTAATATTAGTTAAAAATTTAGTAAATATTATTTTTAAATAAACATTAAATAAAATATTAAAATTCGGCCCGTTACAATTTATAAAACGCCGTTTATATATATATAAAAAAAAAAAAAAGAATTGTAAAAGATTTTGCAATATATATTTAAAAAATAAAAGAGTTTTTATAACAGTTTTAATACCGCGTTTCGAAAAAATATAACGATTATATTTAACGTCGTTATTATTTTATAAATAATTAATATAAATATTATAAATCCGAAAAAATTTCAATATAATATAGCTGACAAAAAAACCGCGTTTTTTCATATAATTTAAATATAGCTAACTAGTTTTTTTGCCGATCGTTTAAATAAAAATAGCAAAAATATAATAATTAAAATCTAATTTTATAATATATCTAATTTTACAAAATAAAAGATTTTTAATAATTAAAAAAATAAACAAATATTTCAAATAAACTTTAGTAATAATAAAAAATAAATTAAAATTAATATTTATACTGGTAAAAAGATTATAAACTAGAAAAATATCGTTAATATTATTAATAAAATAAACGATTTATAAAAAAAAAAAATATATATATTAATATAGTTAATAAAACTAGCTATTATAAATATAAATAAAGTATAAAAAATATAATAATAAAAAAAAAAGCAAAAAAAAAAGAAAAACGAAATATTTACAAAATAATAGCAGAAATATAAAATTTATATAATTTAAAATAAACTAAATAACTAATAAATAATTTATACATTAAAAATAAAAAATATATTAATATATAAAATATTAAAATATAAACTATTTATAAATAATTAAATTAATATTAAAATAATAAAAATTAATAAATTTTTTAATTTAGCTATAAAAACTAAAATATTTAATATAAAACGTCGTTTTTAAAATTAAGCTGCAAAATAATAGAAAAATTAATTAAAACAGCTAATAAAAACTAAGCTTTTTTTTAGCTAATTAAAAAAAAGCGGGAAAAAATATATAAAAAAACCGAAAATCGGAAAATTAGAATTTCAGTAGACAATATTCTATAATTTAGCTAAAGCAAATAGAAAAAATAGACCCATAAAAATAAAATATACAACTAATAGCTATTGATTTTTTTTTCGGCTAATTAAAAACTACGTAATAAAATAAATACAAAATCCCAAATATTAAAATTTTAGCTGATTTAATAAGATTTATTTTATATATAGCCTACCTATAGCTAATTAAATTAGTTATATATTTTTTAAATTTTATAAATAAATAGGCCCTACTTCTATAAATTTATAAAATCAAGCCTACAAAATCAAGTTATATAGCTAATAGCTATTGATTTTCTTTTTAACTAATTAGAAACTTAGATTTTAAAAGTTTTAGTACAGATTTTTTTTCTATAACGGGCGCAAGTTTAAGCTAATCTTTTTAACAAAAGATATATAATTTAAATAAAATAAAAATTAGCTAAAAAATCGATAATAATTATTAAATATTTACTAAAACTAAAAACTATATAATTTTAAAAAAAATATTAAAAAAAAAAAAATAAATTATAATTTTAAAAACTATTTTTAGATTTAAAATAGTTTTTTTATTATTAGTTATTTTTAAAAAAATTAATATATAATTTTAATAATTTTTAAATTAAAATAATATTATATTTAATTTTTAACGTTTTTAAATTTTAAAAAATAGATAAATTTTTCATTTTATAGCTTTAAAATAGTTTTAAAACTTTTTTATTTTATATATTCGAATTATTTATAATAATAAATAAATTATTTTAATTTATAATATTTATAATAATTATATAAATAATAAATTTTTATAAATTTATTTAATAAATAAAATATAATTAATATTTTATAAATAATATTATAATTATATAATATAAATAGTTAATATAAAAATTTTTAAATTAGTTAAAAAAATTTTTCGAATATATTTTTATAATTTATTAAGTATTTAAATTAAACTAAAATTATTTAAACCAAAAATTATTATAATATTTTAAAAAATTTAAGCTGAAATAATAATTTTTATTACGATTAAAAATATTTAAATAATAATAAAAATATAACTTAAAAATTAAAAAAAGTTATTATTTTTTTATTTTATTATTTTTTATAAAAAAAATAGTAATTTAAAAATAGCTAAAAATTTCGATTTTTTTAAAAATAGTAAACTTAATATTAATTAAAATATTATTTAAAAGCTAAAAATTATTTTAAATCGGCTAAAAATTAGCTTTTTAAAAAATTATATTTAATAATATTAAATAATAATTTTAAAATATTAAAACTACTAAAATTTTCAATAATATTATAATTTAAATTACTAAATTAAAAATTTTAAAAAAACAAAATATAAAAAAAAAATAGAAATAGCGTTAAATAAAAAATTTATTTAAATAATTAATATTAAAAAAGCTAAAAAAAAAATTTAAAATCAGGTTATCTATAAAAATAAAGCTAAAAATTATAAAATATTAAAACGTAATATATTAGCCCAATAATTAGTTAAAAAAATAAAAACCGAAATCGAAAATATTATAGAAATAAATTATCGCTTAAAAAACTCTAAATAACGCTATTTTGCTATAATTATCCGGCTTTATAATGGTAGGTATTATTATAGCGCTAAATGGCCCGTGGGGCGGTGGCCCGTCGGACGGGGGGTTAGCTTAATTAGTATAGAATTTAGGAACTCGTGTCTTATATTGATAGATATTCAGGCTATGATAAAGTAAGACTCGGTACATAAAGTGACATAATGGCTTTTCATCAATGTAATCGGATCTTACATTCAGGAGAGAGATGAAACCTGCTGGGCATAATCTATTGTTCCTCCAATACGCCTTCTCGACCCCCAGCTATATATAAGATCTCTTGTAACCCCCCAAACAGGGCTCTCCCTGAAAGGTTTCTCTACACCTCCACGCATTTTGCCACCCCTTTCACGTGCCACGCGCTGCCAAGTACAGAAGCACCCATGGTGAGCATTAGTCTGGGAAAAGAGAATATGATGAAGATGTGTGACTAAACACTAAAACTACCATTTGTGCTAAATATTTGAGAGCCTGCGCGATGTGATGCTATCCAAAAAGAACACCCCCGGCAGTAGGCTTGAGTGAGGGGCTGCAAGGCAGTCCAAATGTATGGAGGTTCAAGCGAGGTATGACAGATACTCTACGCGCTAATTCAGCTGAGTATAATAAGTCTCTTTCCAGATCTTGAAGGTGCCGGTAAGTAGGCTTGCTGACTGCTATGTCACGTCTTCCTATACAGTGTCTCACGGAGATCATCTGCACAGCATCTTCCTCGCGCAAGTCCTTGGTAATACATACCTGTGCTTGTATATCATCGAGTGCCATTGTGCTCCGTTCGCTGAGTAGCGTGGATTTATCCTTGCCGGAACTTTAGGTTCGAGGAAACGCGCACATTAGTGCGCAAGCTATCGTTACTAAGTAGCATCCTTTCGAAGCTCTCATTCTGTACAATGAGGTAAGACTAGATTCTGCAGTTCGGCTTACACGAGTAGCGAAATAATCAAGTATCTGTAGAGCGCGCTTCGGCAACCACTTACATTGACAGCCGTGGTATAAGCAGGAGCGGTAAAACTTGATGGCCGTAGTCCAGATCTTTCCCATGCTGAATATTCAACTTGCCAATATGGACACACAAGCAAACGCGTATCTTATTGACGTTCTTGAAGTAGCTATAGACTTCATTATCCGAGCCCTCTGCCTTCCTTTCCAATACAAGTTGACGCATTTTAGGGCTGAACTACGATCGTAATATCTCTGCCACAACTTCTTGATATTAGCTACACTTCCATAGATTCTACTGCAATTAAGCTCCTATACACCGCCGCGTAATTACCAGCCAAGAGCCCAACCATCATCTGAATATCAGTGCTGTAAACTGATGATAATGAGCTTACCTTCCTACTAGCTTCAACACCTGGCCTTAGAGCAAACATATCTCGATCCTCTTCGTAAATAAGCTGGCCGCAGGGTGCTACTAAGTCTTATCAGTATGCAAGCCGCCGCGAGGTGCAAATTGCGCGGATAATCTGCATGTTCATTGCTTAGGTGAGACCGGGAACATGAAATTCAAGTTCGGCGACGTGCACGGGGATCAGGGTTTGCTACACACAAGACGCGACCGTTTGTGGCGCTTACTGCGTAAGTCCATTTTCTTGACCTAGCTGCTCCTTGCCTTGCCTTTCAGTCGTTCAGGGCGTTTAACGTTGTCAACAGTGCGGTAGCTCACGAGGACAAGAAGAAGACGAGCAACGGGTAGTGTCTATTGAATGTGTGTGTGTGTGTGTGTGTGTGTGTGTGTGTGTGAGCAGAAAGTATTTGTGTGCTCCTTGAATTGGCCGGCGCGTTTGCGCGTTTGACGCCCACAGCAGCATGAACTCGGAACAGCAACACAATGACTTTTGACTGTGACAAATACGCGTGCACAAAAGCGTGGACGGGGTCATTTCCTCTGTCTCGCCGTTGTCCGCTGGTGCCACATGCCTATGCTACGAGCGTAGGTATCGAATGTCGGAAGCGTTTTGCACGAACTATTCCTAGCTTTATTTTAAAGACCTTCAATGAGTTAATAAATTAGTTATCCATAAGTAAAACTACATTTAGCCCTAGTATAAGTATTGCCGCACTGTAAATAATAAAATAAACCTCGGCCATCATTAGCACATCAGCACCATAAATAAGTCATCATGGAAGACTTCAATGCCAGATTACGAAACAAAAATGCATCCATGCCTCCTTTCCTTGTATAAATGAGCTACCGCGCCACCTACGACTGGGCCTTCAACTCGGCTTTCACTATCTCAAGGATCTTCCTGTCACATTTGAGACTGTGCGAATCTAAATCTTTCTATATCTTAGCCGCGGTAGACCCCCCCAGACCATGAAGTTGAAAGATAGCGCTGAGCGCGTAGTTCATTATGCACAACACCCTGTTCTTTGGCACATAGAAAGTGTAAGAGTTCAGTGTGTTTGAAGACTCTCGTGTCCTTTTCGATCGCCGTCACTGAATTGTGGGGTAACAGTTGAGATATGGTGAGCCTCTGATCATATGGGCTTTCAATTAAAAATCAACAGTGTATGTATTACCCAAAGCTGCTGATTATAATTAACAAATGGCAATTTACAATATGCAGATGAGTGTGCAGCGACTTTGACCCCCGCCTTGATACAGTCGGCACGGCATTTTCCATCAGCAACGGGAATGCATATGCCCTAATAGCTCTTTCTTTTGGTATATCGTCGGCAAACATGTTAGGTCAATGCCGCCTTTACATTTCGGAACCAGTGCTCTTCCAAGCGCACGAACTTTTGGTTACACTGCAAGCAGATCTCGCCGGCCTCTCCGTAGTCATTATATTAGAAAACATAAGCACAGTGCATAGAGATATATACATATATAGCTAGTGATCAGGTGAACAAATAAGTGTTCTTAGCAGTAGGTCTCACTCAGCCTGCATGCTTCATTTGCCCTTATGGTACTCATTAGTAGCCCTTGAATACCGAATACCAGCATAAGAACGGATCATTATTTGAATATCTGCGCCGTAGTGAGGTAATAATCTGCCAACTGATTCCAGAATATCCTATATCAGATTTTCTTTTGCAAACACACCCAGGTCCTTATATATATCCACTTTGTGCAAGATGCAGCCTTTTGCAATTCTAGTACATTGCAAGTGCACAAATCCGGAAGACCCCAACTATAATGGCGAAAGGTAACGCCGAGCACGTAGTTCGTTATTAATTGAGGTCGTGAACTGTCTGCCGGGATCATGCGCTCCAGTCAATCCAAACGTCTTCCAAGACTGGAGCATGTAGTTGTTCTTAGAAACTCATAGCCTGAGCTCTGGTTGTGATCTGAGGAGCATGTTCCTTCTGCCATCCACAACGAAGTGAGTGAAACTAGCAAGCCGATTATAGCCACAATGGACCTTTTATCTAATCTATCCTTCCGCAATACGGAGTTAAGGACATAGTCAGTACGTCAAGGCATATTGACCGGATAATTATTCCTCTGTTGTGTTTATAATCAATCAGTTCTTATAACACCTTCCTTTAAATCAGAGTATAGCACTTAATTACCACCTGAACATGTGCGCCATAAGAAAGTAATGACTATCCAATCAACTATAGTGTGCTGCATTTTATGTGCAAGTGAGACGCTGTATATTTTATGAATGCCTAGACCAAAAGGCTACCAGGCAAAATATGGTTGCTTGGCGCCAACAGGACTATTTTTTTTAGCATAAATACATCCAACACCTCATGGTTTTGTAGAGAGTAATTTTGCTAAATATATGATCAACTTTGGCTATCCTTCATACATTACAAGGCTTCGACAATACAAATTACATCACAGTCATGTGATATGGAGAAGGCACTCACGTTCTCTAACTTACCCGAAGAGTGCGTGCAGCCCTTTGTATGATGTAGTGTACCTCCGCTTCTGTTTGCCCTATTGGCCACTCGGTATGAGGTGATTATTGAGATCTCAGAGATAAAGAATGGGCACCTTGAGGACAGAGGACAAGGAATGGGAGTCTGTTCATGGAATGTGCGTGTGTGTATGAATAAAAGGGGTTGGAATGGGGTCCATCCCTCGATCTCAAACTGGTAGATCTGGGTTCTGGCGAGATTCTATAGCTGGTGAATTGAGTCACGCCGTTTCCTAAAAGCACGGGTATTTGTGTCTTGAGGGTTTGGGTTATTTGCTTGGGGATATGAAGAGAAGTGCAAAGTCTGGAATCTGGAGCTGATCTTAGAGATCTTCGAATCTAGTAAGAAGCGCTCTGCGAAACCCTCCCACTACTTCTCACAAATTAATCACTATCTCTATTACGTCCCTATAGATTCCATAGTGGCTCATTAATACCTGAATATCCAAGCCGTAAACAAGAATGACTTTCCAACTATGGGATGATCCACAGTGAATTGTCTGGAGAACATGGGTTCAGGATCCTGCACATATGAATTTCCCGCCAGATGCACAAAGGCCATAAACGCCGAGTCAGTCTAAGCACGCTCCATGGGAACGAAAGAAGATATGACGTTCCGGGGGCCCAAGATCATGGTACCCATATCTAGACCCAAGGATATCAAGAAATAAACCGGTGTGGTTGCCTCTGACTTCTCTCGCCAATTTAGAACAAAAGACGCTAGCTATAGACTCGTAAAGAATCTTGAGCGTGAAGTTTGCTACACGCAATGTACAGTTGTTCGTTACATGTGCTGTGCAGACTACTTCTGCTACCGTCACTTTCAACCCTCTTAGCCTTGCATCATGTTCTCGTATTGCCAATCAACCACTCGGAGCGCATCTATCTATCCGTAAGTAGTAGTAACAAAATCATGGCTATCGCTGCCCTCTGTGGCAGGCCGGTTGACAAGATCAACGTACTCGAGGAAGGTCGTCCGGAGATCAGTCGTGATCTCTCGCTCGGTGCGATGGTGATAGCAGTAGTTATCGTGACGATGGTTGATGACCTCGCCACGAAGGTGGGATATGCAGCAACAAGCAGGAAAGTGGAAAGTTATGGTTCCTCTATATCGACGACGGGAACCCTCCTCATCAACGCTCTGATTGATCTGGGCGGGAGGCTGCACAGCCTGATTGGCGTCTTGAACCCCTTGGGTGTTAGCATTACCCCGGACCACGTGAAGGTTCCATCACTGGGCGGCGTTAGGGCTTGAACGGAGACGCAGGATAGGTGTTGATGCGGGCGTGCTCGTGTACTCCTGTGTTGTGGTTGGGTGTATGTGGGTGCATGGGAAAAGGGGGGCCTAAATAGGACTCATCCCGTGATCCTGCTTTTATCATTTGAATGCAGTATCATACCGCTAAAGACCCTTGAAGCTAGTAGTTTCAACATATTGACCCGTTACGAGTAAAATTCACTACAATCAATCACTACCATAACTCACCGCTGAAATCCAGATAGCACCTGACTAATGTCCAAATTTTTACGCCATAAAGAAGTAATACCGTCCTAATAGCCAACCAACTGTGGGATATTCCACACCGAGTCGTCCCAGAAGTATACATCTAGGCCCCCTCCATAGATACATGTATGTATATATATGTTAACTTCGCACCAATTGCATCCTCTTACGATATGGTGCATATCTAGCTTTTTCCCGGCGGAGAATTGTCTCACAAGGCTTCCGCGTCGCAGAGAGCTGCGGGGGAGGCGAGTGCGAAGGCTACCGGACTGCTACCGCTGAGGCCTATTTGTTGCTACCGGCGTGTCAATCCAATGCCCATCTTTCTTCAACGGATTTGGTCCACCATGCCCGGTCCGGCCAGCCACTGGCAAAACGTCCCAAAGTGCACATTCTTGATGCACTCACCTAGTCTACTTTGAAACTGCGACGTCGCTAAAACAGCCACCACAATTGGGGCAATGATTGTGCTACTACTGCTACTGGGACTACCTGAACGGCGAATTTTAGGCCTTATGTAGGTATTCTAGCACGCCTGCGGACATAGGATTTTGATGCTCCTTAATTATGATTTCTTGGTAGTTTCTCATGAATGATATCACCGCTGCTGACTAAATCATCACCTGGTAGTTATAACATACAACGCAAGTATCAGCCGGATATTTACATCGTAAGAAAGGGATAAGCAGTCAACACCATACGATTCTCTTCGCAGTAATTGTTAAAAATATACATTCATGTTCCCCAAGTCTTCGCCGGAGGCCCGTGCGCCCTTTTCTATAATGCGTATAAAAGTGTCATCAGCTCTAGAAAACAATTTTCCGCCTTAGCTGTGCTCTCTTTGCGGTTTCCGAGACTGTGCCAGCAACTCCCGCCGTTAACGGAGCTACGTCTAGCCCGGCATTCATGCCCATCTCCCGGACTCACGCTCATCCATTCTCATTAGTGACAGAGGTGATGATTGAGCAGTTCGATGTGTATGTGATTAACTAAGGACAAATATGGGTTAGGGAGTACTTGGTGTTCGTGGTATGCCGTGGCGTGCGTGCACGAAAGGGGGATTTGGACACAATCCATCCTTCGAACTCGGGATCGCTGTTTGTGTGAACTCCAATTTATCTAGAGGTGTCCCCTCATCCTTTTATTCCTCTTTGCCTAGATTTCAAGGTTTTTATTTCGTCTCTAAAGATTGTGTTACAGTTAATCACTCTAAATAAATCGCTCAGTAGATATTATATAAAGCCCAGTCAGTACCTAAATATATGCGCCGTAACAAAGTAATAATCTGTCAATATCATTGGTGACTCGACGCTATAGTTACTCAAGATGATGCCTCCATGACCTGTCTCTAATGTATGCCAAAGCTTTGTGCGTCTTTTCGTACCATACATAAGAACCACCTTCACGACGAGTTCTGCCCTCAACTTGATAATCATACGGTGCGCTGTCGCTGATTGTGTGGAAAGACGGGAACGAGAGTGGGGACAATCCTGAGGAAGAGGAAATGTATAGGGTGTGTGTAGAGATGATCGGGGAGCTCGAGCTTTACGTTAGTGACCGCGGGGGTGAGGGCAAGGAGGGGTGATCGAAGGCGTTCGTAGCATATATGTGCGTGCGTACGTATGCGTGTGCGTGTGCATGGCAAGCATGTTGGTAAACTACTGGGAACAAAATCAATACAGGGCACAGCATCACGAACACTCACCCCAGAGTGATAATGCCTGAATCTGCAACGAAAATCCTAGAGTGTCATGAAAACCTGAAAAATGTCACTAGCAATATGTGTGAGCTTCAGCCATGGCATGCTGAGCCTGATAGTTAGCCAAGCAGATAAATCGTATATGCCTGGAGCGGAAGATCACATTTTCTTACATTAGTCACTGCCTAACAGATAATATGCTTGCACCACTCAAGTGTCTTCCTCATTCTGCTGCTGACTTTGATTCTGTGATTGGAGTCATGGAGATATTCAACTCTAGCGGCCTACTCGCTGGCTCCGACTTCATAACATTTCCGAGCAACTTGAGTGGCTTCTCGGTTTCGTCGTCGGAAGGGAAGGAGGATGTAGGGGAGCCATCCCTTGCACGTTTTATTTAAGAGGAGAAGAGAATCTTGTTGAGGCTCGCCGCCCAGAAGGCTCAAATCATACAAAGGGTTGGTGCAGATTTAGGGGACTTCGTTTTGGCCATCACAAGCCCTGCTTCTAAGATTCAAGAACCATTTAGCGTTTTATTCCTCATACAAGTATCATATTATCCAGCAAGTATGACTCGCCGATCCAGCGCGTTCCCGAACTCGTGTTCCGCTTGAAAAGGCCTGTTTAAGGCTTCGATGACGTCACTCGAATCATCTTTTCCCCTCTTCTTTCTTCAATCAAACAGCCGAGGCAGTTCTGAAGGCAGAGAAGCGTGGCAACGTTGATATGGCCTTCATCTCTGCCGCTTCAGAAAATCTCGAGAATGCGAAAACCCTGCTTGCCGCGGGTGCTAATAAGGATCTAGAGGAAAAAGAAAGCTAGACCCCTCGTGCACTGTGCTGCTTTTCGAAGATGACTCGTCTGTGTGTGGGTGGATGGGTGGTGGGATCTGAGGCCAGTATGCAATCGAGCAGATCATCAAACCAATCAATCCCCAGCCATCCAGGCAACTCAATCAACCATTGATGTTTTTGTCGAGTTGTGTTGAAGGATGTAGTGGTACAGTTCCTGAGATATATAATTACTGCACGCCGGTGACTCTAGAATCATATACAGGCATGGGCTTGAACTGAAGAGCAAACTCATATCTGTAGACGGCTATCTCCCAGTGAAAGACGTCTGCGCCGATTTCGCCTTGGTCACTCGATACATGAAGGAGCCGACCGCTACAACCATATCACATCCACTTTTGTCATGCAGTTTTCTACTTACTCACTGCGCTGTGAAATTACAGTCTGAGACTTGCAAGAGGACTCCCAGTGCGCACCCAGTCACCGGCGATCTGCCCGCCCTTCTCCTTCTTGGGGCGCCCTCGGCTTTCTTCTTAGGCGCCATCGTGGTAAAGCCGGGCAGGCGAGCGGCGGTGGGTAGTGATTGGAGTAGCTTATGCCGAGTAGGCGAGTGCGGACGGCGCATGGGCTTGTTACTTACCAACTTGAGGGCCTTTATATGGTGAATTATAAGGCTGAGAGCTGGGTGGCCTTCCCTTCGAGTATTATGTCATGACCATCATCATTAAAGATATCAGTCGTGTCTCTATAGATTCCATTATACTTAACTTCTACATCATTACCTCGTAAACACTAGTATACAACTTCCCTATATCTTGAACACTCGAGCCTTAAATAGGTAGTAATCCGCCCATTGATTCACACTAACTCTACGATACTTCTTCGCCGGATACCGAATAATTCCAAGCAGAACATGTCTCATGTCGCTAAAGCCGCTACACGCCGCAAGGTATAAAGCGCACCCTTTCATGCCGCGTGCCCTAGATCACACCCCCTCCGATCTCTACGCCCTCAGGCAAACCCTGCGCCTGTTGCGTAAATTGGTGCGCCGTTGCCGATTGTCTGGAAGATGAAGAGGATGGTGGTGTGGACTACCATACCGTTGTAGGGCAACGGTTAATCCAATTATCATTCCGAATTGCAACTGGTGTGCTTGGTGCTCCTAGCGCCATGAACACTCTCAGGGCGGTCCTGGGTATGCTCCGGGATGGGGACTTGAGCAAAACACAAGGGAAAGGGGTTGTATGCGGTGTGTACGTGCATGTGCGCGTGCGCATCTGTGAATGTGCGTTTGTGTGTGCGTGCTTACGTACCTATGCATTGACGCACAGTACTGATCTTATTAGCCTTGATGTGACCTCTTTAAGTACCAAAAAACCAGTACCAAGAGCACTACAGACTCGGAGCGGCAGCACCTTTCCCTCACATGCAAAAAAAAAAAAAAAAAAAAAAAAAAAAAAAGGGAAAAAAAAAAAAAAAAAAAAAACACACACAAAAAAAAAAAAAAAAACGTCCGACGGGGAAATAAAAAAAACAAATGAAAATTTTTAAAAGGGAGTCTAAGGGGGGACCCAAAGG
>MU389110.1:0-12743 GCA_022578795.1 Xylariaceae sp. FL0255 | reverse complement strand
AAGCTATTTTATAAAATTGGCGTTTAGTAGTAAATAAATTTAATATATTTATATTTTTTATATATTCATTTTAATTAAAATAAACCAGTAATAAAAATTTTATTTTTATTTTATAAAAAAATAATTTAATATTTTTTTATATAAATAATATTTATATATAATTTATTAAAAAAATTAAATTAAATTAGTTATTTTAAAAATAATTTATAAAAAATCGAAATTTTTAATTTATATATTAATTTATTATTTTATAATATTTTAAAATAATTAATTTCTAGTTTATTTTTATTAATTTTACTAATTTATTAATAAATATTAATATAAACTATAGTTTTTTATTTAAATAAATAATATTAAAAATATTATATATATAATAAAATTTTTTCAAATTTATTTTTATTATATTATAAATAATTATATTTTATTTATATAAATTTTTTATTCAATTAGTTAATTATTATAAAAATATTATTAATTTTTTTTTTATTTTTTAATATATTTTTAAAATTTATTATTATATAATTTTTTATTTTAGAAAACTCAGCTTAAAATTTGGTATAGGTAGCTTATACTGGATGCGTTATAGTTAAGGGCTATATTTTTTATATAAAATTTTGGTCTAAAAAACGACCGTCGTTTTTTTTTATATTCCGTAAAATCCAAAAGTTCTAGTTAATATTTAGCGATTATTTTACAAGTTTTTGTTCGATTTTTTTAAACTATTTATTAAAATTTAGTTTTATAATTATCTAGTTTCGATAAATAATTTAGAAAAAATCGAACAAAAATTTGTAAAATAATCGCTAAATATTAACTGGAGTTTTTAGATTTTGCAAAATATGGGAAAAATCAACCTTCGATCTCTAGACTAGAATTTTCAAAATGTAAAGCTATAAAGTTTATATTATTAACTATACCACATTACCTAAAATTCTGGTCTAAGTTTTAAAATAAATAATTTTATATTTTATTAAAAATAAATAATAATTTAAAAAAACTGGGAATTTTTTTTAAAATATTTTAATTAAATAATAGTTATAATAGTTTATTATATAATTATTATTGTTTTTTTTTATATTAAATTATTAATATTATATTATTAATAATTGTTTTATTTTTTAATAATTTAAATAAATAATAGAAATTTTACTATAAATTTTTTTAATAAATTTTATTTTTAAAATATTTATATTAAAAATAACAAAACGATTTTTATAAATAATTAATTTTATTAAAAAATTAAAGAAAATATTATATAGTTTTAAATATAGTTTTTTTAATCATATTTTTTAAAATATAACTAATATAATAAAAATTTTAAAATAAAATAATTAATAAAATAAATAAAACCAAATAATAATAATAATAAATTTTTATTATTAAATTTTGCGTTTTATAAATTAAAATAGTAGAAATTACTTTTTTAGAGATTTTTTTTTTCTTTATTATTTTTGGGGAAATATTTTTTTATAAATAAACAAATTTAGTAAATTTTAAAAAATTTTAATAATTATTTAATAAATTTAAAAAACTAAATTATAATAAAAATAAACTAAATAAACTATTAATAAACGTTAAAATTTAAAAAATTTAAAAAATTTAATAAATTTTTTTTAATAATTTTATAAAATATAATTAAAATTTATATTATTTAAAATTAAATTATATTATTATATAATATTATAAAACTTTATTAATATTATTAATTTCTATAATAAATATTAAATAATAATAATATTATTAATTATAAAATAATATTTTATAATTTTAATATTTTTTTTAAACATTAATATTTAGAATTTTTAAATAAAAACTAGCAAAAAATAGGGAAAATTAATTAAGTTAAAAAAAACCCTAAAAAAATAGCTTAATTAAAATTGAAATTTAAATCTTTTATATATTATAAGATTTTATATTAAAACTTTTATTTTAATATAAAATTATATATTAATAAATAACAATAATTATATTATATAGTTAATTTTTTTGGTTTTTTAACAATTTGCCTATAATTTGGCTAGTTTAAGCCAGATTTTTTTATATTTATTAATATTATATTTTATAGCTTATATTTAATAATATATTATATATATATTAATAATAATAGTAATATATAATAGTAACATTAAAAAAATGGCGTTAAATAATCTATTTATTAACGTATTTATCGAAAACGCGACGCAATTTATATTTGTAAAATTTTTTAAACATATCCGTTTTGATATAAAAATAACTGCAGTAAATAAATAAAAAGTAGTCGAAATATTAAACTAAATATTAAAATTTATATTTTAATTAACTAAAAAAGGTAATATATATTAAAAGTTACTTTTTTATTAAAATAGTAAAAAAAAATAGTTTATAAATATAATTTTTAAATAATAGCTATAATAAATTTTAATTAACGATAAGTTTATATTTTATTATAAATTAATAAATATTATATTTAAAATAATTAAAATAGTTTTTATTATTATATTTTCTTCGATTTTAAGTTAAAATTATATTTAAATTTAAATAGCTGTTATAATTATATTATTATAAATATTAATAATTAAAATAATATTTAGCTATATAAAAAAAAAAGGTATAATTAAAAACGTAAGCTTTGATTTGGCGATAAAGAAAAAAAAAAACCTAAAAATATTATAAACGCCGTTAATATAGTTTTTTAGTAAAATAATATTATTATAGCTAAAAAATTCTTTAATATCGATATAATAATAATTTTTAAAAATAAAATATTAGCAAATATAAAAATAAATTAAATTACGAAAACTTTTAAACTAAATATAAATTTTTTTTTAAAAAAAATAGTAATAATTGCTAAAAAAATATCTACTATATGTTTAAAAAAAATATATAATAACGAAATATTTAAAATAATTTTAATATTTATAGATAAAAAATTATCGAAATATAAAAAATAATTTTTTAAAAATAAAAAAGCAAAATTTATAGCTACTTTATTTTATATATACGTTTTAAATATTTATTTATATTTTATATAAAGAAAGTTTATTATAAAAAACGAAGTTTTTTAATTATAAGCTTTTTATAACTAACGTTAAAGTAATTTAATACTATTTTTGTTTAAAATATAAATATATTATTATATATTATATTAAAACTTTTTGTTATAAATTTTATACAATTTCAAAATATAAATATATAAAAAAAGAATATACTTAATATAAACTAAAAACGCAGCTTTTAAATATATTAAATATAGTAGCTAATATTATATATAAAATAATAATTATAAAATAAAAATAGAAAAAAAAAAAACTAAATTAAAACGATATATGCTATAAAATTTAAGTAGTTTTAAAAGTAACTTTTTATTATTAATATTTTAAATAATAATTAAATATATAACTATAAATTTATTTATTAAATAGCTATAAATTAACCGAAATTTATTTAAAAAATTGCTTTATTATTATTTTAATAACAAAATTATTAATAATTTATTAAAATGTTCAAAAAAAAAAAACATAATATAATAATAATTTTAATAAATATAAATATAAATATTATTATATTATAAAAAATATTAAAAAATAAATAAAAATTATATTACTATTTAAAAAAAAAGCAAAATAGCAATTTATATTAATAAATAATCAGTTATAAAAAATTAGCTATAAAAATAAAAAACGATTAATTTAATATATAAATAAATAAAAATACTAAAACGGTAATAATTTAGTTTTTTTATTTATTTAATTTAGACAAAATTTAATAAAATAGTTTTTTTAAAAACTTCCCAAAAACGCTACTATTTAAACGCTATTTATTTATTAAAAATTTAAATTTATATTATTTAATATAAAATTTATATAAATAAATATTATTTAAAATAAAAATATATATTAATTTTATAGCAAAATAAAACTTAATATTAATTATTTTATATAGTAAAATAATAAAATAAACGGCTAATTAAACAAATTCGATAATTAATTATATATAAACGTTAAAAGATTTGCAAAAAGTATATTTAAAAAACCTAAAATAGTTTAAATTTAATTATAAAATATTTATTATATGAATCGGATTTAAAAAAACAAGGTATAAAATTTTTACGTAAAACAAAAAATTAAAATTAGCTAAATATAGATTAAATATAAATAAAAACAAAAGCAGCAAGAAAAATAAATAAAAAAAGCGTTCTAAAAATAATAAAAAAGTTAAACAATATTTATAAAATTTTAATAAAATAATTAACTAAAATTGCTATAATATTTATATTTTTAAAAATATTTAAATTAAGCTAAATATTTATATTATAATTATATTTATAAATTAGTAAAACTATAAAAAAAGCTAAAAAAATATATTATTATTATTAAAATAAATAAAGCTAAATAATATAAATAGTTTTAATAATAGCTAAAAAAAAACTAAATAAAAAAACGGCTACAATAATAAATAAAAGTTAAAAAAAAAATATTACAAAAACGTTTAAAAAAAAAATAAAAAACTATAAACTATAGTTAAATAAATTAAAATATTAAATAAAACTTAGCTTTAAATTATATTAATTTTATTATTATATTAAAAAAAGACAATTTATTTATAATATATATTTATTAAAATAAAGCTAAATTTTTTGTAGAAAAACTTTTTTTAGTATTATTTACTAATTTAAATAATATTAAATAATAGCTAATTAATTATAATAATAGCCAAAAATTCGAAGTTTTTTAAAAAATATTAAAAAAAAATATTACCGAAGTTTTAAAAAAGCTATTTTTATAAAAAATACTTAAAGCCGATTTATTACTAAATAATTTATTAAAAATATGCAATTTTTTTTTAACTTAACGTTTAGCAAAAATATATTAATTAAGTTTTAAATTAAACTATTATTTAAATAAATTTTGAAATATATTAATTATAGTTATTTTTAAAACTAATAAATATTTTATTAATAAAAAAATATTTAAAAAATAGCAATTTATATTATTAATTAATATAATTAAAAAAATAATCGAAAAAATAATTTATTTATAATTTATAAATATAGTTAAAAAAATAATAACTATTATTAAATAGTTAAATAAATAATAAAAAAAAATAATCTATAAATACAATAATAAAAATTATAATAAAAACTATTTAAATAATATTTTTATAAAAAGAAATTACGTTTTTTTTACTATTTAATTTATTTAATATTTTTAATATAATAAACTATTAAAAATTATTTTAAATTTTACAATAAAAAAGCTTTTTTTTATAAATAATATTTTAAATTTAATTATTTATAAATAAATATACTATTAAATTTTATTTTAATAACAAAATATTTAAGTTTATTATTTTATAAATAAATATTTTATAAAAGTTATTTTTATTATTTCTACTTTTTTTTTATATATATCGATATTATATAATAAATTAAAAATTTATAAAAAAATATAAAAAATAAAATTTACTAATAATATAAATTTATTAATAGTAAATATCGACGTAACTATAAATTATAAGTTTTTTAAAAAAACATAAATAATATATAATTTATAAATAAATTAATATAGAATAAAATTTAATATTAGCAAAAATAAATTAATTTATTTTTTTAAAAATTAAAAATTTTTATTAAACGCCATTATTTTATTAAATATATAAATAGGCTTTTTAAAAATTAAAAATAATATACGTTTTTTAAAAATATAATTTAATAATTAACTATAATAAAACTTTTATTTTAAAATATTAATTTTATATAGCTATTATTTATAATATAATTATATAATATAAATTATTTAAAAATAATAAATCTAATAATATTATAATCGATATAATAAAATAGTAAAATAAATATTTATAAAAAATAGCTAAAATTTATAAAATTATAACAATATATTAAACTAAAATTAAATTAAATATATTTTTTATTAACTTTTATTTAAATAAATATATTATAGTTTTTTAAAAAAAAATTAGCTTTTTTCAATTATTTAGATATAATTTGTAGTTTATAAAATAAAATAGTAAATAAAATTTTAAATATAAAAATTAAAATTATAATAAACCAATAATAAAGTTTATTTTAATAAATAATATAAAATTAAATAAATAAAATAAATAATTCGAAAAATGCGTTTTAAATATAGTATTAAAAAAAAACTAAATTAATAAACTTTAAACTAATTATAGCCGATTTTTATTTATTAAATATAAATAATATTATTAAAAAATATTAAAATTTATTATATTATAAAGCTACGTTAATTTTTTAAATTAAAATCTAAAAAATAAGCTTATAAATATTTTAATATATAAAAAAATATTAAATTATTTTATATTATTATATAAATATATTTAAAATAAAAAAATAATAAAAGATATTATTTTATATTATAATTTATTAATATTAAAAAAAAATATTTTTAAAATATAACTAGCCGATTTATTAATATTACTTAATATTAAAAATAACTTTAAAATTATTATAAAAAACTCGTAAATAGCAAAATTAATAGTAAAATAATTATATATAAATTAGCAAAAATAATTAAAAATATATAAAAAAAATTAAAACGACTTAAAAAAAATATTTAAAAAAAAAACAGTTATTAAAAATAATTTAAAAAAAAATAGAAAATTTTTTAATATATATTTAATAAAAAAATAAAATTAATTAAACCTATAAATAAAACTAAATTATATAAATTATAGTTTTATTTTATTTAGTATATTTTTATTTTTTTTAATTAATTAAGTATTAAAAATTTTATATATATAGATTATTTTAATTAAAAAATTAATATAAATTATATAAATATTTTATTTAATTAATTATAATTTAATTATATAATAGTAGCAAAAAAAGGGTTAAATATTTTTTATATAAATTATTTTAAATTTTAGGATAAATATTAAAAAAAAAGAAAAAGAATTGAAGGAAAAAAAAAAAAAAAAATTTATACGTTATATTATAAAGAAATAAAAGTAGAAAATTACGTAAATTTTTATTATTATTTAGTTAATTTATTTATTAAAAACACGTTAATGTCATAATGGGGCGCGTGTAAGCAATAGTATTGTAGGTTAATAATTAAAGTTAACGAATTAATATTAAATTAAAAAAACGAAAATAGATAAATATAACGCCTGCAAAACGCGTAGTATTAAATAAACTTAAACTTTTTATTCTATTATCTATTTATTGATAAGAAATTTCTTGCGTATTAATAAATCTTAAACTATTACGAAAATAAATCTATTATATTTCGTAACTATTTCCCCTTTTCGAAAGCTAAATTTTAGCAAATTTATTAAAAATAACAGAATTAGCGCAAATTAACCCAATTTTTCTATTTTTGCAATAAAAATTAAAATATATCGATAATAACACTTTTTAATAAAAGCATTAAATTAGATAAAATAAAAAACTAGCAACTATTAATAAATATTAATTATTAGTATAGTTATTATTAAAATCGTTAAAAGTTATATTATTATATTTTTAAAAATAAACGCTATATAATAATAAGTTATATTTAATAATTTAATATATAATATTATTGTAACGCTTATATTAGTAATTTAAATAATAAATAAAGCATTTAATAAATATAGTTAATAATATATATTACTTTTTAATTATTTAAATTAATTTTGTAGCTATATATATAATATTAATGGCATTAAAATTTATAGCAATATTATTTTAAAATATAAAAAGCTTAAATTTAATACTAGAAATATTTAAAACTTTATAATTTATAAAGCGCAATAATAGTAAAATAAATTTATTTTAAATATTAAATAATAATTTTTTATTATCTAATTTTGTTTGCATTTTTTTTAATAATATAACGCAAGAATTTTAGATACGTAAAGCTTTTAGTTATATTATAATGCCTATTTTTTAACTAACTTTTTCCTAAAATATAAAAAATATACACATATTACTTCTATTTTTAAAGATAAAAATACAGAATTTTTTCGCAGCATAAATTTGTCTATTAAAATTATAATATATACAATTAAAAGCAGCAAAAAAAGTAGCATAATTAAAAATAGTAAAATTAGCAAAAAAAAAGCGCATTATAAGCTATATTTTAAAATCGAAACAGCTGTATATATACAAAAATCGGGTTTTATTACTATTAAAAACGTTATCGTCGATATACAATTTGCTTTTAAAAAAAGGCTTTTACGTTTTGCGTTTAAACTAGCTAATAAATAGTAAAAAGTTAAAATAAACAAAACATAAATAATATATAGTAATAGTTAAAATAAAAGCTTATTATATAACAAAAAATATTTAACTAAAATGATTAATTTTAATAATATAATTTACGTATAATTAAATTATTTATATATTAAAGTTATCGATAAAAGTTTAACGCAAATATTTAACTTACGTAGTAATAAAAATCTATATTTATTATATAATAAAATATTTACTAAATATGATAACAATATATAGCAAAAATAAATATAAAAAGTATTGATTTATATAAAAAAAATATATAATATAACAGCAATAATAAATATACGCTATTATATTTTATAATAATTTAAGTTTATCAATTTTAAAAGCAGCGATTTTAAATTAATACTATAAAATAAAAATGGCAATTTTTTAATACCAAAATGGAAACAAACAACTTTAATTAATACTTAAAAATATATATATAATAAAAATAAACAATTTTAATTAATATCTATAAAAATAGCGACTTTTTAATACCTATAAACTTAACAAACTTAATTAATATTAAAAAAATACGCAATATTATAAATCGATAAAAATAAAGCTTTAATATAACAACAATATATAAAAATAAAATATTTATAATATATAAACTATAAATTAATAGAAATAAAACTATATATAATGTTTAATATATAAATAAAAATAATATAACTAAAAATAAAACTATCGCTAATACTATTTTTAAAAAAACTAAATATTATTATAATAAAACGCGTATAAATAATAATATTGTAGGTTAATAATTAAAATTAACAAATTAATATTAAATTAAAAAAAAAAAAAGTAAATAAATACAACGCCTACAAGGCGCGTAGTATTAAATAAACTTAAATTCTTTATCCCACTATTTATTTATCGATAAATAATTTCTTATATATTAGTGAATTTTAAACTATCACAAAAATAGGTCTATTATATCTCGTAACTATTAGTTTAAAATTAAAATTAGATTTAATTCGAATTAGCTATATATTTTTATAAAAACTAAAATATATTTACAAATTTTTTAAAATAGAAATTTAAAATTTTTAAAATATAATTATTTTAAAACTAAAATTTAAATTAAAGCTAAATTAAAACTATAAAATATTGAAATAAAAAGTTTACTAAATAAACAAAAATAATATTAAACTTGCCGTTAATAAATAAAAAGCGGGTTTTAATTTTAGTTTTTAATAAAAAACGGATCGAAGCTGATTTATAAATCGTACTATTTATATCAATTTATAAAATATAAATAGCGGCAAATTTTTTTTATATTATAAACAAATACGATTAATTATTAATATAAATTTAAAATAAGTTCATTTATTTAAATTTTAAAAATAATAATATTATTATATATAATATAAATAATATTAATATAAATATAAATAATAAAAACCAATTTACAAATAATATATAAAATCGTAATAGTATTAAAAAAAATATAAAAATTTTTTTTATAATATTAAAAACTTAACAAAATTAAATAAATATTTATTTCGATAATAATTTATTTCTAACTAATAATAAAACAATATTTTTAGCAAAAAAAGCGTAAATTTACAAAAACTAGTTAAAATATAATAAAAATATAAAATAAAAATAATATTTATTAATATTTTATTCGTAAATATAATTATAATAACTAGCAATAATTCGATATATATAATATAAATATATAAAATTATAAATATAATTATAAATAGTTAATAAAATAGCTTTAAACCAAAAAAAAACGATAAAAAGCTTATTAAACTTACTCGTAAATATAATTATTAAAAAATAAAATCGATATAACGATATAAAAAATACTGTTTATATCCGAAAAAAAAGCAAAATTACTAATAACCAAGCCGAAACTATAAAAAATTCTAATAATATAAAATATTTATAGCTTAAAGTTAATATATAATTACTATAAATAAAAAAAAAAAAAAGCTTAAAAAGAGTATAAATAAAAAATATAAACAATGAACAAATCGGAAACGGCTTAACTAAAAGGTAAAATTTATGATTTTAATACAAAAATAGAGAAAAAAAAAAGAAAAAAAAAGGCATAAAAAAATAGCCAAATATTTATAAATTTAAAAAAACAATAAATAATAATAAAATAAATAATTTATTAAAGCTAATAAATAGTTAATTAATAATAAATATATAGCAGATTTTTAATTAAAAAAAGCAATAATATATATTTAAATTAAATCTAAAACGCTTTTTTATATAAAACGTTTATTTTCTTTACTACTGCTTAATAACTAAACTATAAATAATATAGTTTTTATTTATAAATAAATAAATAAAATAGCCGCATTAATAATAGCTTTATAGATTTATTTAATAATAATAATAATAATAAATAAATATTATAATTATTAAATTATTAAATTAATTAATTATTGATAAATTTATTATTAATTATAATTATTTATTTTATATAATAAATAAGTTTTTTTTTTAAAAAAAACTATAAAATAATATAACTTAATTAATTATTAAAAATAAATTTATTTAACTATATTTAATAATTTAATAAAAATATTAATTAAATAAAATATAACTATAATTTTATTATTAATATTTTATTAAATATATTAAAAATTTACTAAAATATATTTTATATAATTATAATATTGAAAATTTTTAAAAATTTCTATTATTTTTATATTATTAAAAAATATAATAATAAATAAAATAATTAAATATTCAATTTTGTAATAAAATTTTCGTAACTATTTTATTTTATAAATAGTTTTTGTAAAAGCTATAAATTTTATTTTTAAAATAAATAATATAATAATAAAAACTTTTTTCAATTTTTAAACAATAATAATATTTATAATAATTATTAAACATTTTTAAATAAATTTTTTTATAATTTTATATTTAATGAAATTATTATTAGCTATAATAATTAAATAGAAATTTTAAAAATAGAAATTTTTAAAATATAAATAAATTAGATTTATTTTATAATAAATTGATAATTTTATAATATCTTTTAAATATTAAAAAAAATATTTAGTTTTTATAAAATATGTTTTTTTAAAATATATATATATTATAATAATTATTATATTATAAAAATTATATTAATTTTAGTAATAATTTTAATATATATTATAATATTTATTGATATTTAGTATTATTTTAAATTAAAAATTAAAAATTTCTAATTAATAAAATAAATTAAATTTATTAATAATAATATTTTAATAAATTTAATATTTATTTAATATAATAATTTTAATTTAAATATAAAATATAATTAATTATATTATAAATAATTAAAGTTTTTAAAAATTAAATTATAAAGTTTTCATTATTAATAAAATTTTTTTTATTTAAATAAATTTTTAAAATTTTAATATAAATAATAATAAAATAATTTATAGCAATATTTTAATATATCAAAAAATCCGAAATTAGAAAATAAAACCGAAGTTTTTTACAATTTTAGTAAATTTTTTTTACTAAATTTTAAAAATTACTAAAATTTATTTTATAAAAAAACTATAACTATATTTTATAACAAATTTTAATAATTTTAAATCTTTTAATATTATTTTTAATATATTTATAAATAAAAAATAAATCGTTTTTTATAAATTATTATATAAAAAAATATTTATAAAATCTATTTATTTAGTTATTTAATTATTTAAAATAGTTAAAATTAAAAAGTTTTTTTAAATAAATAATATTATAGAAATTATAAAAGTTTTATTATAATTAATATTTTCGATTTATTTAAAATTTTTAATAATAAAGCAATATTTAAATTTATTAATATAATTTTACTAAATAATTTTAAGTTTTAATATTTATTATATATTAGTAGTTTTTTATTTAATATTATTTTTAACGATAAATTTTAAAATTTTTATAAATAATAGCTATTAAAATTTGTTTTTATAAATAGTAAATTATTTTTTTATTAAAAATTTTTTTTAACGTTTAAAATAAAAATTTAAATAATAATTTAATATTAATTATAATATATATAATTTAATAAATAAAATATTATACAAAATTTAACTATATATAAAAATTTATTTTAAAAAAAGACTTTTTAATTATTAAAAAAAATAGTTTATAATTAGTTAATTTATTAAAATCTTTATTTTTTTTCAAAAAAAACTATAAGTTTATATTAATTTTTATTAATAATAGTTATATAAAATAGTTTTATTATAATAAATTATTGAAAAAAATTTATAGTAAATAAATTTAAAATAAAATTAAAAAATTTCAAGTTTATTAAAAAAAAAATATCCAAAATTTAAAAATATATTTAAATCCGATTTAAATTTTTTAAAAAAAAATTATTTTAAAAATTAATATTAATATTAATTTTTAAATTAAAACTATTTAAATAATATAAAATGGCTTTTTTTTTAAAAAAAAAAAATTTTAATTTAAATAAAAATTTATCGATATTTTTTTTATTAATAAATTTATTAATAAATATTTTAATAAATAATTTTATTAAAATAGTTTTTATAAATATTAAAAATTT